>VZTZ01026998.1:412343-535338 GCA_013400955.1 Drymodes brunneopygia
CCCCCCCAATAAATTCTAAAAGCTCAAAGCTGAGGCTGCCCTTCCCTTCTCACTTGTTTAGTCTTGTTTGGCAAATCCAAGCTTATTGGCAGAGCTGTTGAGTGCCTTTAGCTTGAGCACCTCTTGAAGGATTTCTTGAAGCACCTTCCAGAAAGGTCTAAAGTGAGGATGTAGAGAACTGAAGTGCTCCCCTTTGCCCTCTCACTGCTGTTCTGAATTATTAAGGTGTGCAAAAGATAGGAGAGAACCTGTCTTTAGCAGGATGGAGCTTAAAGTCTCTTTTAAATCTGCACCATTTCTTATGAGTGCCTCATGTTTGATTTTCCTCTCTTGGAAAGCACAAAGTTGCGTGTAGGTGGAGATATTGCCAAAAACTCCTTTGTATGGTTTGTGCTAGGAACTTTCACATCATGACAACAGCCATTTCTGGAAGTTCCAAATAGATGGTTTGTAGTGCTGGCAGTGAACCACAGGGATTAGAAGAAATATTGCCTACAATATACAACAAAACAGTGATACCACAACTTTGATGAAAACAGCACCTGGAGGACAGCAGAGGAAAATGTTCTTCCTAATATTGCTGTAAATGAGAATCCAGCACAGTAGGTATATGTCCATGTGGGAAATGTTGTATATTATCAGTGAACTTCTTTCCTGAAAGCATTTTATTGTCAGGAGTTTTGCAGATACCAGAAGCAATTCAAAATGGTTAGAAAGCTCCTTAATGACTATATTGTTCACACGTTGGGCAAAAATTGTGGTCACACTGAGACATCTAGTGATACCCTGGACATCTTCTTACACAGTATTACAGTACACTTTTGTCATATTTTTGTCTTTTCTGACAATAAAAAATGCACAAGAGCAAAAACTCTGCAAGAAACTGGCTGAACTTGCTGGTTGTTCAAGAGTGTTTTCTGCAGTCCCAGTTGTTTCTGTCCCAGGCAATTCAGCTCTGCAAGCTTATCCTTGAGGTCTCTTTTATCATGATGGCAAAATTGTCATTGCTTTTCCCAAAGCTGCTGTTGCTTCTTGAGGGCTAAATCTGTGTACCATGATGTAAGAGGGAAAGATCTGTTTACTTGCCTGCTGCTTTCTCTGCTGGCAGCACAATTCCCTGCTTCCCTCTTCTGCTACTCAGAAAGCTTGTCACTTTGATCAAAAATTAATAATAAGAAAAAAGGCACAGTAACATAAGAGGAACAATTTCTGTTTGAATAAGAAAGAGAATCTGTAGTTCCCAAAAATCATCAGGACACCATAAGGTTAAAAGTGGAGGACAAAGCCTCCAGGTCTGGAATAGTGGTTTCATGTTGTCTCAAGAATAATTAGCTGCCTGTGGAAAAGGGCTGCTCTTTTTCACAGGAAATATATTACACTGAGACAATCCAAACAACATTACTGCTGGACAAGGAGAAGTGTGGTGAGCATTAGCAGTAGCTGAGGACCTTCATTCACAAGCAGTTACTCAGAAAGAGAGGCACCCTTGGCTGAGATTAAAGGGATAAATAATGAACAAACACAAAAAGGAACTACTTCTTTTGCTCTAATGTCTTTAAACCATAGCTCAAAAGAGTCTGCTTCAAAGAAGTAGTCTTCTTCAGTGAGTCAGCCTTCTCCAACCCAGAGAAACAAACAACTAAATTGTTGTTGTGGTGTTTTCTCTTCTGAGCCATGAAAATATTACTGCTTTTAGGCTAGCAAAAATGCACTAAAATAAATTTTTTAAATGCTCATGATTATTTGACTGATGTAAACAGGTTTGAAAATGTAAGAGTGTTTGGACAACTGTACATATATGCATATAATTTTTTCCAAAATGAAATCGTGTCTCTGGATATCTTAAGTAGGACATGGGTATGTTAATTACAGACAAATAGATAAATATATATATATAAAATGTATGTACTATTGATATAGCATCTGTATGGATAAATACAGATATAAACCAAAAGAAATTACACCATGAGCAACCACATGGGCATCTTTAAGCCTTCCCTTTAATGTTTTCATATGCATCATCATGCTCACATTTAGAGTGCATCCTCTTTAGGGCACTGAGTAATCCCTTACAATTTATGTTAAATATATTTATTGGAGCAAATGCAATAAATAATTAGAATATTTACAAATAATGTTATATTTATATGAGCTTATAATTTTTCTGAGGTCTTACAGCACCTCTAAGAGTTCAATAAACAAGACTGACATAGTAAGACAGAGATCATTTTGCCTCCAGACTTGGCTCTGAAAGAGAACCAGACTAAAACATTATCCTTATCGGACATTTCTGTATTCTGGGAAGATGTGGTAGATTATAAAAAAGTTGATGAGTTCATGTAGGAAGTTATCAGGGTAGAACTGTCTCTATATAAAAAAATAATTATTGTAAACAGAGAAAATATATTGATCACTCATGATATTATGAACCACAGATGGAAAGGGAAAATCAAATGTGTTTGTATGGAATAACATATGTATGGTAATTTGTTACCCCCCTGTAAAAACAAATCCTGCTACTGCAGTTTTCATTTGACAATGAAGATAAATTCATATCAGATTAATGTTTTAATAGTAATTACTCAGCTTGGGGCATACAAAGATTTTAGGCTCTCCTATATGGAGGAAAAAAGCTGTTTCTGTTCTGAATTTCAAACCAGTGTTGTTACTCATGTTCCTTTTTTCCCTTCCTCCATCACCAAACTCTGCTCTGACCAGGAACAACTCATCAAATGGGAGGTAAAAAGTACCATATGGCACACCAGTGTGCCTGTAATTCCCACTAAAACACTACTGAGTAAGGAAAACCTGTTGGGTGTAAAACCTGCTGATCTTTAGGGATGACTTGGAGGACATTCTGCCTTTAATATCTTCATCCTTTGCCAGACTATAATTCACTTGCATTTTTGTTAACAACTTCATCAATGTAAGACTATGACCTTATTGAATGTTACCATGCTATAAACTTTCTGTACTGCGTGATCTTAATTGATTGATACATGGGAGCAGAAAGACAACAGAGTCATTATACTGATTATTTTGCCAGGTGCTAGAAAATAAAATGACTGGCAGCACCTTTGCAAATGATTTTTACTTGCCTTTGAAAAGACAACAAGTCAAAGGGCAAGTGACCTTAACCAGCAGAAATCCACAAAAAAGCCACAGAAAGGCACCTGAAGTGAAAAATGGTGTTTAGGCTGGGATTGGTCAGTCAGCCCAGCCCTTGTTTTCATGAGTAGGAGGGTGCACGTGCTGGGACTGATTTTAAAATCAAGGCCTTGCTGGCAGTGAGTACTGGGAAAGTGCTTCCCATCTAGCATTTTTTGGGGGACACTGACAGCAATATGACAACCATAACTCCACACAGGAAGAACCAGGTGGTTTTGGCTGTGTACAGGAAGTTATCTGGATCACATAGTAAAGCACAAAGGAAGACTGAAGACAATTTGAGCACAGATTTGGTGTTACACTGGAGGCAATGGCATTTCAGTGAAGGAAGTCCACATGAGCAGGACTGATATTGCTGTGCAAGTTGTGTGAGAGGGGTGGAAAGGAAAACTGCCTTGTCCCAGCACAAAAAGGTCAGCATGCATTGACTGAGTCAGTGTGTGGTCACATTGGGACCAGCTGGTTATGAGGGAATTTAATTGGCTTCGGCAAAATTTGGGAAAAACAGATGTTTCAGGGCTGGCTGTGTTCCTGCAGCATGACTGTCGTAGTGTAATTTCCCACTGGTGTGTTTCACATCCTTGGAAGCCCAATTAGCCAATGAAGCTTTGCTTGCAGCAGGCAGAACTAAGAATGCACTGGTTTTCCCCTGAGCAGCTACGTACTTGTTTTATGCATGCAAGGAAAAATAAAAAGTCGTCTTTTTCAGTTAACTGAGCCAGTGTTAACAGCACTTCATACTAGTAAACCTTTAAAAAGAGGCTGTTCTGTATATTCACAATGTCTCATATCTCCAGAGCATGCTCATGTTTTCCTTTCAAAATTACACACTCAGGATTTTTGTCCCTTTTTCTGGGAACCACATAGCTTTATACCTGACTCAATCGCCCCTTCTCCAAGCCATTTCCAAAACACACTTTTTCTTTAGCTGCACAGCTTTATGATGACTATTTTCAGGGCCTTAATCCTCTCATCTAATTGAGTCTGCTTACTTTTCTTCCCTGGACTCTCCTGTTTCCCTTATTTCTACCAAAATCAGATATACTGCAGCCCAGTCCACATACAGAACATATTCTGCCCATTGCAAGCTGGTCTGGATATTCTACCTCTTCACATGGATGGAAATGGGTTGAACACTGCATCAATTAAAGAACAAATGTGACAGTAGAAGGTTTATATTCTTCCTCTTATTGTCAGAGAAAAAGTCTTCTAGTTTTCTCCTTCTTTTCTCCAAGTCATGTACTTGAATTTTTGCCAGTGGTGCTCT
This sequence comes from Drymodes brunneopygia, assembly GCA_013400955.1. Classification (NCBI taxonomy): domain Eukaryota; kingdom Metazoa; phylum Chordata; class Aves; order Passeriformes; family Petroicidae; genus Drymodes; species Drymodes brunneopygia. Next base: position 416,779 of record VZTZ01026998.1, read on the forward strand.
GAAGGAAGTTGATTGTTTTTATTGGTATCAGTTAGCTTATATTGAGCTCAACCACCAGCATTTCTTGTCTGTGTAAGTTTGTGCATTGTCAAAGATACTGTGAAGATACTTCTCATGAAACTCACTGGAGTGTTTTAGAGAATGTTGTCCATTAACATAGAATCCATGTGGGAAATGAATTTTATAACCCTTATTCCATGGTAACAAGATGTGAAGATCAGCATTTGAAGACAGATTATAAACACACAATAAAGAGTATCTACTACTGCTCCCAATGACTTGAAAATGCAAATGAATAGTGCTAACTTCTTCATCTTCAGAATTCAGAGGACTTGAGGGAGAATAGTTCTTGGTCTATGCAGCAATCCTAGAGCAGGCCTCCACTGTGAAACAAAAGAAACACGCACACACAAAAAGCGCACATCTAAAAATGACAGTTATAAGGGAGAGTTCCTAACTCTTCATAAAATTCATGTAACTAGCTATGAAGATATTTAATTTTTTATGATCTATCCCCATCTGTTGAGGTTCAAAGTTTACTAAAACTCCAAACTGAAAGTTTGTAATATAATAACTTACAAAACTTGTTCTGTTATGATAAACAGTGTGAGTTAGAGAATCACAATGAAAAAGGGGGTTTCATTCTAACACAAAATGCTACATTGGTACTATGTGTGTACTGTTATCATCACTGGGTGTTCTTGGACTTCCCCAAAGAAGGATGAGTATAGCCATATACATCCTTCCATGAAGGGTAATAGTTTCAGGATAGAAAACAGTTATGCTTGCAATGCAGAAAGAACTCTGTGCCTTAGAAACATTGCACAGGTCTTGTCCTAGTGTATAGATCTCCAGGATTTATAGACATTACAGAATCTTGAATAATTTTCTGTCACCTGGTTGACATGAAACAGGTTGCATTTAACAAATTTATATCTCCAGGAGAGACATTTAATCTTCAAACAAAGACATGAAACAATTAAAAATTCACCATTTCCCTTAAGATTCCCTATAATGATTAATCATCTTCATTGCTGGAAAAGTATCATGCCAGAAGTGTCTGGCATTACTTTCTGTCCATATGTTCTTATTATGACCCTACCATATTAAATATCTTCTTAATACACAATTTATTACTGTGAAGGCACTTGCAAGCTGTAATCAAGCCACTTCTTAAGCCCCTCTTCTTGGACTGAACAGATTGGGCTCTCAAACTCTCACTGCTAGGCAATTTCTCCAGCCTTTAAATCATTTATTTATGTTTCCTTCATCTAGAGATTTCCTGGTACCTTTTTACTATGCAGCCATTTAAACTATATACAGTTTCGTAATACTAATGTCAGTCTTGGCATAGCTAAAAATAAATTTGTTTCTCATACACCTATTGCTAATTTAAGTATCAGGTGACTGCCAGCTCGTTTTAGTGCTGCATCACATGAGTGCTTATGAGGAGTTGTTTTTTTATTAGGAGCATGTACCACATCCTTAATTCCTTTGAAGCATGCTCTTGGTTTCTAATACTAAAACCTTGCTCAGATGTTTATTTTCATATTTAGTAAATACTAATGTAGTTCACTCATCCTGCTAATCTATTCAGCTTTTTTTTTCTTTTTTGCCATGGTTTTACTTATCTATTGATTATGGGTAAACACTTTGGTTGTTAACAGACAAAAGCATTCTATGATGCTTCAAATAGGAGCAGAAGATACTGCCACAAGAAAAAATAGAAACATTAAAGAAAAAATCCCAACAGATTACTTGCAAATACACTTGCACTTCCATGTCCTGACTGGCTATACTGTCATTTTCTTAAGTTTATAACTATTTTTTCCCTTATCATTGTTTTAAATTTCTATTTAGAAACCTTAGTTCTCCTTAGTATAGACATGCATTTTCTTTTTTTATCAATAATCTTTAGCTTTGATTATTCATTCGTAGCAAATTGTTTGCTCATAAGCCTTATTGATTCCATGGCTTTTTTTCCCCTTCTACAAGCATTTGCCAGATACTAATTTCTCACACTATCCAAACTGTTGCCTTGACATCAGTGTTGATCCAAGCAGTCTTCTAAATATGATTTTCCTCCATTTTGAAAATATAAGTCTTGAAACAGACCCATTTTTATGTGTCTTTTAAAAACAATATTCTAGGAAAAGGGTCATAATTTTTATTTCCAGCAGAATTCTTACTTTTCTGTATTAGTCATAATTTTAATCTGGTACGGTAGATGAAGGCAGACTGGCTAGAGCTTGCCTGTCCTTCCCTAAACAGCTATGTCTTTAAATATCACTGCTGAAGAAATTCTACCAATCATACAGACAACTTCAAGTATATAAAGGCCACACAAAAGCCTGGTAATGCCTAGGATATAAATGTGCACAATAGAGAAACATAAAAGAATGCTAAAGGTAAAACAAAATGAACAACTAGACCACACTGCTTGGATAGGTTTATTTTTATCTGCCAAAAAGCTTGTTCTACTTAAATAAGCACACTAAACAAACCTGTTACACCCTGGTAACCTACATATAGCTTGAACACTGTCAAAAACAAGCAGAGGCAAAACCAAAATAAATCACTCCTCTTAACAGAGCCTACATAATGCTATAATCTCTCTCCTTTCCCTTTGTCTCTCTCTTTTTTTTTAAAATTTTGTCTTTTCATTGTGTATCCCAAGCTTTCATTTACAAAAGGTTTTGATCCTAAATATATTTAACTTCAACCACTTATTTCCCAGCTAAGGTGCTGCCAAGCCTAATGCTGATTTAACTCATTAGGTACATATTCACAATCTGACAAAGAAAAGCCATTCACCCTAAAAAGGGCTGTGCTGCTGAGAGCTGCTAAACCCATGTGTATCTTCCCATAAGTGGCAAAAGGAACAAAGTTGTTTTCTCACCCTTCAGCTTGCTGTCCTGGTGGTCTGCGGGATGGATGGAACCCCTGCAGGCTGTGGAATATGGCAGTGTAATTACATTGTACCTTTGGGACACCTTACAGCTCAGAACCCATTTCTGGGTGAAATCAGCTCCTTTGGTAATGATGTGAGACTGTTGTCACCTTTGAAATCATGGAAGATGGGAGATACTTTGGATGTCACATGTGAGCCTTAGAAAGCTCTAGTTGTAGAAGGAATATTTAAAGCTCTTACTGTGATCTTTTTTCATGTCTGGTTGATAGTATTTTTCCTTTTCGTTTCCTTTGTTTTATGTTCCTTTTCCTCCACTGCAGCCTAAGGGACCTGTATTGGGTTTTCAGGAGTAGCTGTCTCTCCCCCTGTGTGGAATCTTGCTCTGTCTTAAATAGGAGATATTCATGAAAGGAAACACCCTGAGGTTACTGAGAAGCTTCACCACCACCCCAGATGCAGCTTGCTCGGTATTAGAATTAGCCAATGGCTAAGTGAAATATGCTAAGTAACTGTGTAACTGAATGCCCTAGATTTTCCACCAGATTAACAGGCCAGGGTGTGACAAGTATGCATGTAGTCCCAGACATAGCAAAATCAATATCTGTAAAAAGTTTCTCCTGGACCATTTCTTCACAAAATAGCAAACATTTCACTAGAATAGACTTCCAAAAAAAAAAAAAAAAAAAAAAAAGGAGAATAAGGTTACAAAAAAGTTACAAATGGCTACTTAAAACTTGGTTGAGAACAAGCACAGGAAGTTTCTCATCACCTCTTGTGGGACACAACTCTCCCAGCTAACAGAAAAGACACTAAGCACAGATCTTGATAACTAGAAGCCTGAGTAAGTACAGCAGGAGCTAATAAGCCAATCCTACATGTGGGGTGTATTTAATATTAATAACCTCTGTGAGTCCACAGATAAACTAGTGAAATGATGCCAGAACAAAGCACTTCATGTAGCTTAGGAAGGCTAAGGCTTTGGAAATCTGCATCAAAAGAGTCTGTGGCTAAGGATGTGCTGCTCAGAAGTAATACAAACCTTTGCTATTCAGTTTTTGTGTACATGTTACTTCATTTGCCTTTGTGGTTGTCACTTTTTTTCCACTGCCCCTTTTCATCCTTCTCGCTGCCCTTGGGGGCAGAAGCCAGCCAGGACTTGGGTACAGAACACCCACAGCAAGGACTAGGACTAGGATTTGCACTGTTGGGTAATTTCTCGGTCTGGACAACTCTAAGTTTTTCCACACTTGAAATAGATCTTGGGGCCTTTTGTTAAACTCCATGGAAAGCCTACCACACAGCTTGTGTCATCAACAATTGCATGTGAAAACAATGCTAGTAGGGTTATTTTACCTGACTGAGGGATCTTCTAGTTGATTCATGCTGTGATTTAGAGACACTTGGAAACCTTTCTTTAGGGTTTAAATTATCCTGGGTTTTGTCTGGTCTTTTAAAGTTTACTTTAAAGTAAAGAGAAAGAATCGTTTAGCATTTCTGCAAACTGTAACAGCTTACCAGTAAGAAAAATACTTGCTTCATCTCTGGTGCTCTAGCTCTTGAACTGGATACAGTGTCACATGAATTAGTGGCTACATACCAACCTGAGGTCTCCTAAGAATTGTTTATTTTGTTGTGCTTACTTTTTATAATTTTCTATATTTTCTGGTGGCTCCCCCCCCCCCACCCCAATTTTTCTTGATGTAAGCTGCAAAAATAGAGGTTTCAGTGATTTCTGTGCAGAACTCTCATCCTAACAGTACTTCAGATCATTTTCTCTGTTGGGGGTAGGAGCTGAAAAATTGTCACTTACTTTTCCTTAACAGTTGATTTACAAATTTTTCATGAATAATAAGAAAAGTATTCATTTTGACATGAAATCTATTTTACACAGAAAAGACACAATCTTCTGAATCAAAGTTTAATTCAACCTGCCCCTACATGATCACACTACAAAGGTCACTTTTGTGATTAAAATCTTTTAAATCTGGTTAAAAATTGTGTAGTAATTATTGGAGTGTTGAAATAAATGGAGGGCAGCAAAATCAGGACATTGAAAGACTTGTGATTCATTTTTGTAATGAAGTTTTTTCTTCTTACTGTGAAAGACTGCATTTCTACAAAGTAGATTTTGAGACAACATTGTTAATATATTATGTTTTTATTGAGTCAACTTTGAAAAAGCAACTTTCATTACAATCTTATCTACTTTCAGTACTCAACTCTCTATACCAGCTGGATTATGAGAATAAATCTCCTATTTAACCTGGGTATCTGTGTAAAGCTCTGAAAAAGGAGTTTCAGCAGATGGAGCTAGTGTGCTTCCAATTTTTGACAGCTGTGCTCAATGAAAAAGGAGCAGAATTGTATACAGAACTGTGGCTGGGGATATGTCAGGGTCAGGGGTGAAGATTTTCTTTTGGCTTAGCAAAAAAGTAGCAAGCATAAGAGAGAATTACCTACCATTTATCAAGTGCTGGTAGATAAGAGGAGGGCAGCTTAGTGATTCAGATACTAGTGATGTTCCATAATACAGAAAATAACTTGAGAAGAATAATAATTATTGCATTTGTCTCCAAATTTTTTTATGATCTCTTGCTATTTTGTACTGTTACTCTCACACAGTAATAGACTGTGCTCATAAAGTGCCATAAAATAAAATATTCAGAAAACCTGTGGCAAATGATTTAGATCTTATGGGATGTGTTGGTCATACTGAACCACAGTAAGAAAGAAGATGTATCTGTGGAGCTGATCACTTAATTCAAGCTTGTACTGACCTGAAGAACGCACTTCAGTTGTTCCCTCTGACAAGAGCCTTGTGCAGTCACTGACACTGAGATTTTAAAGTAGGGAGATGCTGGAAAGATTGCAGTGGGACCTCATCAACGGTTCCCATTCAGACCAAGGTTTTCTCCTTTTTACCTCCAACCTTATTTAACAGGTCCTCTCCTGCAGAGTTCTTCCCATAACAGGAGTTTTTATCATATGAAGGCCCATAGCTAAAGGTCACAAGGAAGGAAAAGACAGGTTCTTGGATATAACGTGCAGGTATGTGGCACCTAGAGTCCGTGTACAGCTCTACATGTAGAAGGCCATAAGCTACACTGAGGAGTGCAGTGAGGGACACAAAGAGATCAACAGAACTATCTGTGCTGTGACAATTGTGCTGGGTTCAGTTTCCAAGGTCAATGGTTATCATTTGATGTACTAGCAAGCACAGAGGGTGGGAGCTTCTCGCAAATCCCACTTCAATGCAGTGCTAGAGGTTAACAGAGGGAAAAGAAAATGTTTGGAGTTGTAAGCCAACTTTTGGAATGGTCCTGCCACGAGAAGAGCACCTGAGAGACTTGGGATTCAACATACATATCCACAGATTCAGCCTGGGAAAGGGAAGGCAGGCAAGAAAGCAAACGGTTCAGGAAACTTTCCAGGATTTTCTCTTTGTGACATCAGCTTTCCAACAGCAAAATATGCAAATGCTGGTGGCATCCTGATAAGAGGAGAGTTATGTGCTATTTCAGAAGTTAATGTATGGTGTCAGTGCTATCACGTTGTACCTTCTCTGCAGTTCTTCAGTTCCTACATTGTGATTTAGTGTAGCACATTATAAGAGCAGTGTGTGAAAGTTTCAAAGCCATCATTGGTCATTGTTACAGCAGCATAACACTGACAAGCACCTGATGGAAAGAAAGGTTTTATTGCTGCACTGTTCTCTCCTTCTTGCCTATTTAGGTCTTCAGCTTCAGCACTTTAGTGACTCCATACGCTACTGAATTCTCGAACAAAATTTCAGTGGGTATAAGGTAAGGCATTATTTTGGTATATGCATGTCTGATACCGAGAGAGGACACTTTTATTTTACAGCAAATTGTGTACTGCAGCAACCAAACGAGCCATGGTTTTTACAGATATATGTATAAATTTTTTGTTCGGGTTTTGAATTCACATTGGTTAGATTCTAAAAATCTAATTGGAATTTAGTTATCTTTAAGAGATTGTCCTGTGCAAATTTGAATCTGTTTTTAGTATTTTGAAACTTTTTCCATAAATCAGCCAGTCCTGAACCCTTACTGGTGATTACTGCTCTCAGATACCAGGAATGCAGTATAAAAATATAGGCTAAGAAATTAATCATATATCAGAATCTCCTCTGGGTTTTCATGTGGCCAGTATTAGTTACATAGAGCATACATCTATCCCTAATTATATTTGTAATGTAATTTCCTCTAAAGGAATCAACACTGTAAAATGTTGCTTAGTTACAATAAATCAGCTGAATAATGACAATAAATCTTGGCTGGAAACCCAGAGATTTGGGGATTGTAAATTCCTTGAAATCAGTGGATGAAAAGTGTGGCATTAAAGTTTGGTTTAACACTGCAGCATTGTCTACAAAAGAACATGCACACAGTTTCCTTTTCAGCCATGAATGACTTCCCTGTTGGAAAGCTGGTTCACAATAAAGTAGAGACTGAATTTATAGCAAGTGATTTATTCTGCACTGGCTCCAGGTGAGAACATTCTCACTATAACTATCCATCTCACCCAGCTCCAGCTGTTTCCAGGCTTCTGCACAGCCAATGGAGAGCCTCCTGAGAAGGGAGAGTCTCAGAGCATGTAAGTTAGAGATGTTGTGATCTCCACTGTACAGAAACTTCTCTCTCCCCTCCTAACTACAGAATCTGGGGAGATCAGTTTACACTTCAAGTGATGTGATATCTTTCCCTCTCACCTGCTCTGTCTCTTATCATTATCTGTGAGACAAATTCTTCCACAATTTACTTTGAAATTAATTGTACATGTTCTAGGGAGAATACTCAGGGGGCCCAGACTTCCTCTACAACTTACAGGAAAAAAAGGTTAATTTATTTAGGAGAGTAAAAAAGCAGGAGACTGCTATAGGTATAACAGAGATGTCTCTGCTTCTAACTGTCCTACTGAGCGTAAAGTTAACCTTTGTGATGAGCAGATAAGGAGGTGGATTGAAGAAATTCTCAATTCGCACCCTCCCTAATTCACAGCACTCACTAACTTTTCTCTGTTGTCAAACCGAAGTGATATACAGCTTAATAACAAAAATGCTGTCCTTACAGAAACTCCCAGAAAGTGAATCAGGGTCCTGGGGGTGAAGACTCCACATTTACCCTTGGGAGTTGCTAGTATCCCAGGTATTACCAGTGGAACACTTAAATAAGCAACTTAGAGTATTGTATTCCCGGTGGTAATACTTAATGAAACTAAAAGTACTTTTGGTTCTTTACTACTGTGAAACTAAGTACTGATCAGACTATTGCAATGAAATATCATTTTCTTACTGACACCGCAATTATAAACCCATGTGACCCACCAAAACTGTAGCATGCAGAAAAACAACTTTAAAGAAAAGGGCTCATACATGGCTAACAGCACTTGGGAGGCAGAGCTGTGCAAGGACTAGTGTAGGAATTGCAGAATTTGCTGATAAATGATTTCTGTCAGGTTCTTGGCAGCAATCAGATAAAAAAAACCCTGTAAATCTACTACAAAGGGAAGTACAGACACTGTTTGTTGGAGCAGCAGATAGAGTCTGACTACCTAGAGAAGAGATCTGAATTCTGGGCTGGCAAAGAAATCTTGTCTTCTTGACAGTATTGGTAAAGCACTAATCAAGGATTGGAGGCTGAAGTGGGTACAAGAAAAGAAAGAGCTTCTGTATTGCATTGGCTATGGTTAAAGAACTTCAATTGGTTATTAAGCAAAACTTAGAACATCCTGCCTTTGAATTATTTCTGCGCACAAGTTCATGAACAATCACAGTGATGAATGAGAGCTTAAATAGTTCTGTAAAATACCAGGGAAAGATTTACAGTAACTGCAGAAGTCTTTCTAAAAGCTATGTATTGGAGATGTGGGATGGGATAGAGGAAGCAAGGGATTCTCCTGCTACTGCTGAAATAATTTAGCTTCTTCTTTAAGGAGGAATCTACTCTTCTTTAGGTGCTCTAATAATGTAATGCTCCAACATTTGTAAATGAAAAAAAGTGATTGTTACAATGTAAAAGGATCTTTCTCTGTTCTGCTAGGATCTAGCTGTTACAAACAGCTCTAATCTCATAGGAGCAAAGTGATGTCTCAGTGGATGACGAATCCTGAGGTTTGAAATATTCCCCAAAACATGATTAAAACCAAACGAAGTTAAATGTTGATAACAAAAAATTGATAAATTTTATTTAAGAGGAAAAGAGACAAAGAGAAAGAAAGAAAAAAAATAGAGAGGTGTGTGTGGGGGAAAGGGAGTATGACAGAGACAAATTAAGTAGAAACATATTTCTTCACGGGTCCAAAAGATGTCTTGTTTTTTACCTCCATCTTGTCTTGGTAGTGAGGGTTTCCCACTGAAAAGTACAGAATCCCACGGATTAATACATGTTTGGGCCTGGTGGGAATGCCCAGGTACCTCCTCTGCAGAGGGGCAGTTTGATACTGTTCCTTGCAAGACTGTGGATCTGTTGCACCACATTTTGCATCACGTGCAGTGCACTGGTGCAGGATCTGGGGAACCTTTTGGTGGCCTTTGATGGACCATGAGACCCCCTCAGCTGTCCCTCACCTGCATGTCCTGTAGATGTGGCTCTCCTGGGCTGGGGGCCCCTGCAGCTGGGCTGGTCTGCACAGCAGAGGATGGGTGTTCACTGCCTCTGACCAGAGGCTTTTTTGCCATAGACCCAACCCCTTTCTCCTCCTCTCTTTGATGGGGAGGTCTGTGCAAGCCTGGCAGCAGATCAGCCTGGCAGCAGATCAGCCTGGGGTTGTGGCCTCCACTCCAAAGCTGCTGGGTTTGGCTCTCCCGTGAATGCTTATCCATTTCTTCCCAGACCTTGGATACTTAAAACAAAACTGTCACTTTCTCTTATCTCTGTCCCTTGGGTGGTTTAACTCACATGTCAGGGTTTCTGCCAGGATGCCCATTCAGGGTGAGCTTTGGTGGTGCAGGTTTGTTATACAGTTTTGCTATAATAGGCAAAAGTCCTTCATAAAAATGTTTAAGCCATGAACCATAACATTTCAGTCTCTGACACTAGCAAAGTAGGATTTGGTGTTATTAGCTATGTTAATATAAACAACTATTAACAATGGAACTAATAAATCCCCTCACTCAAATGTACTCTGATTTTATGGATTATTTCTTTTGAAGTTAGCTAGAAAACTATTCTGCAGTAATTTTAAAGCATTTTCTCCTCCAATATGGATATTTTTCTTTTTTTCCCTTTACATGATTTCTTGTCACTCTCCATTTGTTTCACTGATGTAAAAACAGACAAGAGAAATGATTTTCAACTTTTTAGTTTTGTACATAACTCAGCAACTACACGTGGAACAGATGGAAAGTGTCCTATGCAGTATATTTCATCTGAATGACTATTCACAGGGTGTGTATCTTGTTTAAATTTTTTTTTAAATTAATATTCAGTTACATACAATTTTCTGTGGAGATTAACATACATGCACAGGCACATTTTTTTCTTAGGTCAAGGCTCACCAAAATGCAGCTAACAAGACATTTGTGACTGTCTTGGGTTGGTCTAGGAGCTGTTGATATTGGAAGCGATGCATGCTGCAGGAAGCAATACAACTTCCTTCCTGGGAGAGAGAACCTATAACCAGCTGGTTTTGAATATTGATATGTATGCCAACCAATTAAAAGTTGATCCGCCTTCGAGGAAAAAAAAAAAAAAACCTATATAAGCAGAGGGCACTTTAGAGTTCTTCCTCTTGCCTTCCTGCTTTTGTGGGAGAAGCAGGTCTGTGCTTTTCTCTCTCTGGTAAGACTGTGCCTTTGCCTTTGTTCCACCCCCCGAGGGAGATGGGGGAAGGAGGTTTGGAGCAGCAGTGCAGCTCGGCATGGGGGAGGACCCAGCCTGAGTTCGGGGCTCAGATGCAGTTCAGCGAGGCTGACATTCCAACCACAGTGGGCAGGGCCGGGCCCTGCTCCAGGCCATGCAGGGGCTGGGCCAGCTCCATCCAACTCAGGCTGGGCCGTGCTCTGTCACCCCGGGCTGGGCCGGCCCCACCGGGCGAGCCAGCTTCACAGAGCAAGGGCACTGAGACTCTGACTGCTTCTGCCATCTGGCTCGGACTTTTCAAACAACCTGGCAGAGACCCTGTGACCATTGCAAGGCCCGAGAGAGAGATTAACCCTCTCCTCTCCATGCCTCAATGAAACTTCCAGAGACTCATCCTTCCCTGCACAGAGAGAGGAAAGAGTGAGGACACCTACAGAAACACAACATAGAGACTTTAAAGTCAGTGAAGGAAGCAGAGCTGATGCCTAGAGGGAGGAGCATGAGAAGTGCTTCAAAAGTGAAGCTGCAAATTCTTTTGTGAAACCATGGTTGGGACTAAGCTAAAATATTCCCTGTAATATATGAGAAAATAGTCCAAAGGGGGGATGTGATGTTCTAACTGCAGCCAGTGAGCCAAGGCACCTGTGTAGAGATAAGGAGGTGCTGAAGTAATTGCAGCCTGATGAGAAGCTTGAACAGAGACAGAGAAGCTGTGAGCTGTCCTTTGCCCCGGGGAATGCTGGAGAACTTGTGTTGCCAGGAGAACTTGTGTGGCCAGTAACAGAAAAAGAGGATTTTCTTTGCTGCTGTAATAGAACTGCTCATCCTTAAAAGGGTACCGCATGGACTGTCATGACCCACCGTAGTAGCTGTGGGAAGGCTACTAGTATGGGAGGGATCTTCCACAACAAGCAGATTTTCCTCCTGGGTGGCTGTTGGTTGTGAGGCTGAAAATCATAAAACTGTATTTTCTTGTAGAGAAGTCCATGGTATAAGCAAGAGAAACTTCTCTCCCTAAATGAACAGAGAAAAGACTATTTTAGAGGTGGTAAACTGACTGAAAGTCAAGGTGTTGTCTTTTTGTGTGGTGTCAGTGGGAAAGAAATGGAGGGGTAGGGGGAGGAGAGGTGGCGTGAGGGTTTTGTTACGGCTTTTCTTAAGCCTTTTTTAGGTTTATTAATAAACTTTCATTATATTCTTCAAGTTTGAGCCTGCTTTTCCTACTCCTTATCTCACAGCAAACATCAGGTAAATTTTGGTAAGTGTGCTGGCATTTGGCCAGAAACAGATTGGCGAACTCAAACCACTACAGTGACCCATTAAGCTCTTGTATGTGGTTCACAGTTCACTTATGCCCTTTTGTCCACCCTCAACAGAACAAAGGCATACAATCACAGAAAACTTGGGGTTGGAAGCTTTGGGACAACTGGATGGTGTCTTATCCAACCTCCTTGCTCAAGCAGGGTCACCTGGAGCAGGGTGTCCAGGACTGTATCCAGGTGATTTTGAATTATCTCTAAGAACAGAAACCCTGCAACCACGCTGCCAGTGGTCAGTTACCCCCTCACAGTGAAAAAATGTTTCCCGATGTTCAGAAGCAACCGCCTTCATTTTGATTTGGGCCCCTTGCCTTGTATCCTGTGACTGGGCATTGTTGAAAAGGTGCTGGCTGCATTTGAACATGCTGTTTTTCACCCTCCCTTGAGTTACTGATATACATTGGTAAGATCACTCTTACACCTTCTCTTTGCTAAGTTGAAGAGTCAATTTTTCTGGTCTGTGATTGAAAGTAAGGCAGTCTGCGTGCTATTAAATAAGCCAAATCTGAGGAAATGGTTTTGACCATTACACTATAACCATACATACTGTTTAGCTGTTAACATGGTTCATGGCTTTCTTATGGCTTACTAGATTGTCTAGACAATGTCTGATCAAGGTTTCAGACACCTTGTACCAAGGACAGTTCCCACAATGCAGGATGGGTGGGACTAGACCAGATTTGTCTCCCTGCCCTCTCTGTAATCCCCAGGTCTGTGCCAGAAGGCTTTGTACCCTCAGATATCCTTCCTGTTCTGCTTTAGGGCTATTACACATTCCTTCAGACTCATATTGTGAAAATGCCTCATTAGCTGTAAAGGCCTACATAATGTACAGAAACTCAACATCCTTTCTCCTCTGGGCAGTTATACAGGACAGGAATGGAGATGTATAGGACTGCATAGGTAGAAAATGAAATGCTTTTTGCGTAGAAATGTAAACCCATCCTTGCTGCCGTACATTTTGGAAACCTTACAAAAACGTCATGCTGGATAGAAGGCATCAGCAATAATGTTAAAAAGCATATTTAGCAAGAGAAAAGGAAGCATGCTAAACTTGACGTAGCACAGAAGAGGGTACTGAAACAGGAATGCTGTTTTCATCTGTGGAGTGACACAAAAAAGTCTCAGAGGACCTTGCTGCTGTTTAGAGTCTCAAAGATCACATTGATTCAAAAAAATAACTATTCTGAGTGCCACACTATTGATGAAAACAACACATGGAAAGTTCATCTCTCACTGGTGTCACAACAGATGGTGCCTCCTTTATGATGGTGAGATATAAGGGTGTTGCAGCACTTAAGGACAAAAATTGTTGTAGAGTATGGAGATGAAGACACTGTTTTATTCATTAGCAAACTCTTATTGCAAACCTCCTTAAAATAGAGCATGTCCTACATATTGATGTTGAATATATGAAAGTCTCCATACCCAAAAGTCTAGTCCTCTGTGGAAGACCCTGAGGCTGAATCTAGAGCTGATGTATATTCACAGCCATTCAGTGCATTTGTGTGGTTTTGTTTTGCTGGAGGACAAAGATGTATTCTTGCAAAAGAGAAGTAAGGATAACAACGTCTGCAAGGCTCGGACTGCACAAGCCATTTCAGCTTTTTTCATATCTCAGTGAAATGAATCAGATGATTTACAGTGGCAGAAGTTCCCATCTGCCCTAATTGACTATATGAAAACTTTGAAGGGAAACCTCAAACTACTGCAGAAATATCAGAGGCATAGTGACACATCCAGGTTGCAGCAAAGAAGAATTAGTGGAGAAAAAGCTTTTTCCTTTGGAATGTGAGAACCAGTAGTGACTCAGGAAATGCTCCAGAGTGTGTGCAGGTACATCTTTTTGACTTGAAGGCCATGAAGATACAGATAATATACATGAATGACATCTGTTTTCTACAAAAACTTAAATTATGAGCCTTAGTGATTGCTGGCACTCCTATGAGATTATCTTTACTTTTCAAAGTATATCCAGATGTGACCAAATACCCTTAAATACAAGTATTAATAAATATACTTTGCGATCATGACACCAATGGTCACTTTATATCAGTCCTCTTCATTACATCGAGTTTTAAACTCATGTTATTGCTAATAATCAGCAATAAAAATCTGTTATGGAAGTCCAAGTAAACAATTAATTAAACAACAACAACATTGACTTCTCCTTAAACAATCTTTTTGTATCTACCACCCTACATCTATGAATTTTTCTGAAGTCTTGTGTTGGAGATGGGACATTTTTCCATTACTCAGATCCTGATACCCTATCAGCATATCTGTCCTGAATAAATTTGTGGGGGGAGCACCTGAATAGATGCTTTCAGAATAGCAGTCAGATTTTATGATTCTGGATCCTTCCTCCTTTTGAGTGCTTTGTTGAGTGCAGATAAGAAAAAATAAATGGATCTGATTAACAGAGAGTGAGTGATCATCAGGAATTCATCCCATCTTCCCCTGGAACCTGTTTCTGACAGCAGTGATTCTACAACCAATTAGCTAGTATAAGAACAAAGTAATGTGTATCAAAATAGGAAAAACCTTTCAGAATGTCCCTAACAACATCCTGGAGGCCAGCCCCATGATTTCTAGCACACAGAATTTACTGCCTCTCTGGAAAGACCCTAGCTTTTATTAAGGTTGAAAATTAATGTCTGCTACAAAAAATGCCACTTTTAGACACAAATGAATGCAGCTGGTCCTACAAAAGCTGTAGTACATGTTATTCAGTACTGCCAACACTGTGCAGGACTTGGTGAAAACTCTTATTTCAAATCCAGAGAATTGTCTGCAGATCAATTTTTCCCAGATTCTGCCAGTGTCTCTCCTCCATTTAACCATGGATTCAGGTCTTGAAATAATTATCTTTTTATTTTTCTGAGAGAACTTGTTAAGGAAGGGACTTATCCTTTCTCTTCCATTATTCTATGCTGCTCTTTGTTTACATGTCTTTTCCCTCTTCCTCTCTCAATGGAGATTGAGAGTTTTCTGGCTAGCTTCTTATCTGGAGTTCAAAGAGTTTTTAATTTGCCTGACAGTTTCAGTTGGATAAGTTATGACATATCCATCTTTCTTTCACCTTTTCAGATTTGCTGCCTTCATGGGTTATTTCCCTTTGTCAGTAGAGCCGTTATGGTGGCCCTGGTGTCCAGGTCTTCTGCTGTTTTATGTTGTGCTTGTTTTCAGTTGCACAGAGCGGTCTAGGCATGGGGGTTGTAAGGTGTCTGTTTGTCTTTCTGAAAATGTCTTTCTATTTTCTTTTGCTTTTCTTTTTTGTTAAGTATTATATAAGATAAACAGATAATTCTGAATTTTGCAGATTCTGCAAACTTTGGGTTCCTTAATAGTGAGGAAAGTCTACAGTCTTTGAACTCAGCCTGTGGAAAGAAGTGTCCAGCAAGCGAAACTGTGAAGGTCACGGAAAGCAGGTACTATTTAATGTCTAAGATATTGTTTTGACAGTCATCTCAATAATTATGACCAAACATAAGTTTTTCTTTCTATACATAAAAATGTGCATATGTAGAGTTTATATTTTCATACTGTGTATATGCATATATACATAATTCTAGTTTACTCAGGTATTTTACCCACTGAATCAAGACTGGATCCCTTCTCCAGTTTGAAAAATAGGCAAGTAGAAGTTTTTGGATTAAGGATTTGAGAACCTCACCACTCATATCACACTCATAGTGTGTCTTGGTTGTGGTTCCATCCTGGAAAATATAAAAGCAGCAAAAAATCTAAGTCATATGTATCCAATATTTCTTCATGAACTATAAAGCAACAAGGGAACAAGTAAAAGTTGTGATGTTAGTTCTGGCTCTGGGAAATAGCCTTACACTTGTTTATAACAAATATATAACTATATGAACAGTGCATTGATATAATGTTTTTCTTTAAGAGACAATTTAATTTTTATTTTCATTTTGTGTTTTTGCTGGATTGTTTTTTTCTTCTTTTTTTTTTTTTTTTTTCAGCTGTGGCACCTCTTCTTTTGTGTCTCATCATCCTGAAGCTATGTTTTTGTAGCCTGATTATTCTTAAAATTGGGAAAAGTAAGCAGATAGTACTCAAAACAGCAGGATGCAATTCCTGGTGTTATGTGCACATGTGGATGCAGAGCCAAAAGCATCTTTGGACAGAAGAGACAACTAATTAAAGTACACAGCAAGTTTCAGCTCCCCTGCCTTAGAGTTATGTACCTTCTAGAGTAAACAGTGTACTTGCTAAATACAACCTGTTATGCTTTAATGGAGTTTGTGACGTACTGAAGAAAAAGCTGGAGGGTAAGTGGAATAAATTAGCACCTGTTTGGTCCTTGGATATTACGAGTTTAAATACTGTTGAAGAATTACAGGGAATAATGTTCCTGCAGGATTTTGAGTACCTGTTGTGTTAGCAGATTAAAAGAGCTGAGTTTCAGGTTTCTCGGGTCTCTCTTGCTTCACACAGTCCTTGTTGGGAAATTTGCAGCTACCTTATTTATCTCAGCTTTGCTCCAAACTACTTTAAAGTATAGGCTCTAAAATACTTTAGAACTACTCTTTTTTTGCCTTTTTTCTTATTGAGCCAGATGACAAATCCTGTCTTGATGACTGCTACTTTTTAGCTCTCACATTTGTCTTTTAAATCTCATTAAACGTTATCAGATCCTTGAAAGATTCAGTATCTCACTTCTCACTCCTTTCTGTGTTGAAGGAGATTACCAACTCTATCAACCAGCTCACAGATACTTCTTTTCTCTGTAATTAAGAATAGACTAAATATTTTCTGTCATCTGTTTTCTTTGCTAATGTCGAAATAGGTGTTTCGGCATATACATAAGCTCTATATACAGACTCATACAGAAACTTTCAAGAGGTGATGTAAACAGACAGCTTTCTCTCTTTCTGAGACCAGGACAGTACTATAGCCACAGTGTGGTGTTGAGGTGCTCTCCCCTGTAACATTCCATCATCTATGAGGTGCTCAGGTCACAGGTTCCTTAAGTCCCATAATTTTCTTGTAGAAAATCTACACCGTCACTGCCCGTTGTCTTAGTTCAGAACTCTATATGGGCGTCAGTAATCTCTCTACAAGGATTGGTGTCACTTACTAGACCCTACCCCATTTTCTTCCAGGATTTTGAATTGCAAGCACTCAGAAGTCATAAATCAGACAAATGACATAGCAGAGTAATTTAAAAAAATGGTTTAAAAAACTAAGTTTGGGACTTATCTTTATTTTCTTTTAGTGCTAATATATTAGGGACAAATTGTTCTGATCCCCAGAACAAAGAAGTTGGGTTTTTTTTCCATATTTAATGTAAACTGACATTCCCAGTAGTACCATGCTACTGATGTCTGTGAGGAGTAGCGACAGTGAGTTAATGAGATAGGAGTAAAGCAGAAGAAATGGTTATGTGGCTTCCTGAACAACATTCTTCTTGAAAGAGTTTGCTGTTATTTTGCTGTTTGTCCCAAATGTGGTGTAAAGGTTGGAACAAGGTAGCAGGGTAAAAGCAGGTATTAGAAAAAAATTAAGCTATTTAATGTTTTATACATCTGCATTAAAGTTTCCTGTAGTGGTTATTACTATAATGCCTAAGTGTTCTCTAAGTAATTTAGATGTGCTCTGTGGAGGTCTTAACGCAGTTAAGTTGAATCATCTCTTCTCAGTAGAGAGACAATGCTCATCTGCATCTCTCTCCACTTTTCTTCCTTTCTATGTCTTACTCATGCTGTTAATAGTGGAAAAGCTTTCTTGGAGAATATAATTTTGCATGCATCTTGATGGTGGTCAGATGTGTCTAAAAGCTGATTGCATTGCTAACCCTTTCTAACTCTGAATATTTCCTGGTTTTGGTCTTTGTCCCCTTTACCTTTTATGAGCTGCCTTGTGCAGCATAGCCAGGCATGGTCAGAGATGCATTCACTTGGGGTTTCAGGTGGCTTCTTAGAGTAGAACCTTCCCTATAAACACCCGTGAATTGAGAGAAATGAGCCCAAGCATCATGTGTTTTCAGTCACAACGCTAGTCAGGAGGCAGCACTAACTGGCCAGCAGAAGCCTCTCAAATCTCTGAAGAGACCCCCTTCCTGTAAAAGTGTGTGGAATGATGCAATACAAGGTTAATGCTTCCAGACCTATCTCAACAAATTAATTCATTTGCTTTAATGTAAACTCTGTGTGTGGATTGCAAGGACTATGCATCAGAACTGCACTATTTTAGTACCTAGAAAGGTTGCAATAGGAGGCCCAGTGCCTAATTGCCATTGAAATACAATACTGAAAATCTTATGAGGCATTCACCTACCTCTCCTAATCCATAATTATTTCTGTGTATTCCCTTATTAAAAAGCTATGCTTTCTCAGTAGTGCATTTTTGTGCTTGTTCCAATATGGCACTTTGGCAACATAGCTATCCATAAATGGCATCTCCTGTGGTTAGTACTGTTCTTAAATAGCAATTGTATTTGCAGAGAAGAGATATACATGTTCACTTCTTTCTTCAGTATTTTTACATACTTCTTACAATGATAAGTGTTACTTGGTTCTACCTGTATTATGCTGTCTCTCTCTAGTACACCCATCGATACTCATTTTTCCAACAATGTATGAAAACTCTTTCCCTTTGTCATTTACTCTTGATAATTCTGTCTCCTCTTCAAGATGCCTGACGAGAGACTCATTTAATGAATTGCATTAACTGGAAGATTTTTAAAAAAAATTGTTGGGAGGGATGGTATAAGGACTTGTCTTGTCTGGAAAGACTTTAATACAGCTCAGGACCATTTCAGAGGAAAGACAGGTGTAGTATCTAGACCAGTGATATTATCAGCTTCATCTATCTAGGTTTTGTTTAAAGGTGCCTAAATATTTACAGATCTACAAGAACATGCCTGTAACATCCTGAACATATTCAACTACTGGTCTGGGATTGACAATTCAGGATGTCATCTGGTGCTCTGAATGGCACGTGTTCCAGTGTAATGCTGCCATCACACCTGAAATCTGGGATCTTCAGCTTGGTCCAGAGCTGTGAGAACTTTAGAGTTTTATTTAACTCAGAAGCTGGAACTGGAAGATGAAACAGTGGAAAGCAGCCCTGTTTGAATGGAATCTATGCAGCTCCAGTAGTTACCTTCATGAACTCTTCTGAAATCTGATTTTCTGCTCTGCAAATACATGATAATACTATCTTTCAAAAGCTGCCTTATATTACGATTCTGTAATTCTGCGATATGCACTTTCTGGTATTTATACCAGAAGTCTTTATATATGAAAAGCAAAAAACATCACTGGAGCTGCTGAACTTGTCAGCAGCATTTAGTTTTTGTGAAAAGGCACTAGAGATAAACTATGGGAATTTGTTGCTGTGTTAAGCAACACATAAGTCTGAGTAGCTCAATTTCAGTCCACTAGAGGTCTGTGAAATCATTTCCCAAACATGCTTTTAATCTTGTTTTGCAGCAACCTTGCTGAGGCTGATACAGTTAAAATAAAAAACTTTTGATCCAGTTTCTATTGTTCTGAAACAAAGGACTACATCCACTTGGAGTTCTATTTAAGAGACATATCTGATTTAGAAAACAGTCCTAGCTGATTCTTTATTCTTGGATCAGCACAGGGAATTGTTCTAACTACTGATAGACTAATATTTTATGTAAAATATTGGCTTTCCTTGCAAATGGTCAATTTTTCAAATAGGAAGAGAGTACCATGTGGTGCAGAGAGTTCATTAGCATGAAATACCCACTCCACAGTGGTTCTTCATAGTGCTAAATTTAGTTAAGCGAAAAAGGAGCCAAGATCCATGGCCTTGCATTGCTAATGAGGTTTTCCAGAGCACTGAGAGGACACAGGTGGTTATCTATTAGCATCTAACTCAGGCTGTTTGACTTGCTTTCAAATCGCTTGTTAAGCCTCAAAACTTTGGTTCCAAGTATATCTGGGATAATTGTTTTTCAGTTTTTTGGTGCTATACTAGCTAATTTCCTTTAATTTCTATTCTAATTATAGTTATATTAGAGCATATTTTAGTCCTAATTTTATGCTGCATGTGTAGTCAGTTTAACTCAGCACATAAAAACAGCTGAAATAATGCTCTAAAAGGCATTAGTAAATTCGTGATGTTTGTAATAAAACCAGTGCCTGGTGTTAACATTCAAGAGCATAAGCACAGCATTACAAATCATAAGATAATTGTGGCTATTCAGAAAGATACAGGTAGACTCCATACATTCTAATCTTTAATCCCAGTTGCTGCAGTTCAAAGAGAGTGATTGTTGAGAGCATAAGATGTAGCAAAAATTATGGTATTCAACATTGCCTGAATAAATTTGAATGTATTATTTTCATCTCTGCTCAGGATTCAATATTTCACTTGGTTTCGGTTAAATTCTTTGAATTTGGTTGCTATTCAGTATGTAGTTCATGTGCACATTGCTAAAGAGTGCTACTGCACAATGATTTTTCATGCCTTGAAATATAATTAATGTAAAGCTGAATATCATTGATAAATGTGGGCTACTTATCAGTATTTAGCATATAGGAAAATATGAAAGGAAATAATGTAATTTGTCTAAAGCAATTAGTTGTCTAAATTAGAGATAAAGGATTAAGGATGAGACTTTTAAAGAACCAAACAGAATAAATATATAAAATGTTAAAAAGTACAAACATGACACTTTTAAGTTGGTAGCACATTGTAAGATAACACGTGCCTTTGTAGTTTCTGTGGACAAACACAGAATACACAGTATTAAATGTAGCCTAGTATTAAATGTTTATATGATACACATAATCACCTTAGGAAATAATAGAAAGGAAAGGCTGCAATGCTTTGAAGCCTTGAAACATTCTCCTTGTCGTGTATTTCCACAAAATGGGTGGTGACCACTGGCAAAATATATGGAGAGCCAAATCTTCCAGTTTGAGAGGCAGAAAAATAATATATTAAACTGCTTACAGCAATGTAACTTTTGTTGTCTGAAATTTATTGTGCTGGCTCTTAGACTGGAATGCACTTCAGCTGCCAGGAATCTGATGTACTGATTTTTTTTTTTACTATAGGATAAAGTCTGACCAAGGACTAATGCTGGGCTCTGTCCTATCACCTGGATGTGAGTAACAACAAATGCCAAATGGGTCAGGAAACAATGGCAAGTATCTCTGGGCACTAGTGACATTTAAACTATATATATATATATAACTATATATATATATATTAAAAACGCAAATTTCCCTTTCTTTCTTCCCTGTATTTCCAAAGTTAATTCAGCACAGATGTACCATCATCTGCACATTGATCCACCAGTCTCTTGGAAGCCTAGTTAGCATCACTTGTATCACAAAATAGGAAGGTAAATTTTTGTGTCTCTTTTTCTCAAGGAGAAAGAGAGGAGAAGCTCACACAAGAGTCTGGGGTATTTAGAGGGTTGCAAGAAAACCTTCATTCTACTTTGTGGGTCTTCCACAAGAGACAAAGACAAGAGCTCATGAATCTTTAAAAAACCTACCTTCCTAGAAGGTAGAAGGGCTACCATCCTAGAAGAAAATGTAAAGTTACCAAAAAAGAGTTCCTGCAGGGTTGAATCTCTTTTTCTGTCTTTTAAAGTAGATCAAGAGTTTCCGTGTTTGAATGACACAGCAAACATGACCTTTATTTGAATAAAAGATACTGTTATGGTCTGTGTCAGAGCTTGAGAAGCAATTAAAGGAGAATGACCTTGATCCGAAGGACAGAACCAATTACAAAACAAGGCCCTTCACTGAAACAAGAATCCAACTTATTTTCCTCATTTCTGTGAAACACAGGATGGTGTAGTAATCATCACTACTACCATGAATAGGCTCTGGGATGATAATGAAGTGAAAGTACCTTTGGAATAATTATTTATGTATCATTTTTCAAACAGAACATAGACGATATTGGGATGACTTTGTAAATTTATTTTATGGGCAATTTCACAGCTTTTCTCTCCTGCTGAGAATTTGATAATGGATATTGATTGTCTCTAAAGTGAGTGCAGGAGTGTGTGTAATGGTATTGCTATGGTCTATTTGCTTTACATGCATTGTAGTTGAGAAAATAAATAAGAGTCCCCATGTTAACAATTATGTCACAGAGAAGATCACTTTTGCATTTCTGGATCATGGGAAAATATAACTAAGCAAAGGTGAATCCTAAATGCCCCATATAAAATGTCTGCTCCCACTTGAATGTCTGCTTTTAGACCCAGAGTGCAAGACCTCAGACAGAGCTATTCTAATCTGTGGTTCTAAAAGGCAAAAAAACTAAACTGTAATGCTCCTGGAACTCTCTCTGGAGGAAATCTTGACCTTCTTTTTTAACAGGCAACTGCATTTGGTGTAGACCTACTATATTGCATACTACCAGTGTGATTTGGCTGACTGCTGTGGCTATCAACTCACTGAAATGGAAGAGAATCTGAGTGAAGTGTTGTGTTCTTCTGTCCTGAAAAGTAAAGATGTGAAGGTGAGTGTAAGATCAAGGATGACTTCTTGACATGCTCTTTTCTGATGTGTGAGATTTTAATGCCAATGAGTAGGAAGAAAGAACAGATACACCTGTGTTCAGCAGTACACTATGACTTCTATGTGGAAGTTACAGTGGTCTTTAGCTGAATGTTGGTTTTGTGGGAGTGTGGGCAGATCAGAGTCCTGAATTCACATGGCCTATGTATCAAAAGTAGATGGGATTTGCAAACAGACCAGTAGCATGTTCCTATCGAATTGCATTTGAGCATTCAGCATGTTAGCTACCACTAATATCTTTTGTCTAAGTTACTCTGCTTGCACTTGATTGTACGGGAAAACTGAGAGGAAAGTATTTTTATGACTTTTTCACCACTGTTTTCTCAGACAATGCTACTGCCTCTGAATTTGTGATTAGTTTTACTATTTCTGTTTGAAGTTTTAGAGGACTCAAAGCATTTCCTTAAGAAAGTATGTGCTGTTGTCACAGTCCAATACTCTCCAACCAGGTTATTTTAGATATTCCATATGTGGACAGTGTAACGTATAATATCAAATTTACTTATTTGAAAATGGGTGATATTACATGAGATTTCTGAATTAGCAAAGTGATACAAAATGTACTAAAAGCACAATACAAATCTAAGTTACATCTAGCAAAATATAACAACTGTACTGGGCATCCCCAGTGACTGGGAAGGAATACATGGCTGGAAGCCAGCTCAAGCCCTTTGCTATTTGTCTAGACTTATTCTCTGTGTTGGGCTGAACCACTTATTCACTCCCCTGCCTCCATGTTGGTCTGGCTAAGAAAGGGAGATATTTGCACTCTTTTAATAACTCAGGGAGAAACCCTTACACCAGTTGACCAACTCAGCTTTTGGTAGCTGTTTCTCTAAAACAAAAGCTGACTTCCATTTCCCTTCGTGTTGTAATAAAGTTGGCTTCTTTGCAACAACTGTGGGCAGTTGCAGTGTTACTCCCTGACCTTCACAGGGACAGCCTCGTTGCCCATCTCCTCTGCATCTTCTTTGATTACAAGGTTTTATTGGCCAGTATTCAAAGCAGTATTTTTTGCTTTTTCTTCCAAAAACTGAAATTATGTGATTCATAAATGTAACAGGCACAAAGGTGAACCAAAGTTATTTGTACAATTCCCCAGATTCTTCAAAGAACCGTTAGCTTTTCTACACCCAACTCTTTTTAAAAGATGAACACGTGTAGTGTTCTAATTGAATGTCTGAACAAATTCCTGTTTATATTGATACAGAGCTCCCAATAGTATACCTCTGGTTGTGTCCTCGAAGAAACACCTATTTAACAAAGGCATGTAGCAGTTCACTACTGTAATGATCCCTTAAGCGGAATTTAAATTTTAATTAAGTGAAGCAGTGTGTTTATTCTTGCTATATAGCTGATTTATCAGGGCTTTGTTAGCTGTGTTGGGGAGAGAGGCTAAATTAAACACACCTTTAATGAGATGATGGGGAATTGACCTTTGCTGTCATCTGGAGGACAATATATAAACACAAGTATTGAGGGGATTGTTCCACAGAGGTTATATAATAGCCATTAAAAGGCATCTTAAGTAATGGTGGATTGTTGGGAAGAAACCTAACCCATGTGACTAAATGAGTTTGATGGAAATTGTTTAAGTTACGTCTCAATTGTTAATAATCACCCCTGATAAAGAATCTAGTGTAGCACAATCTACCTCTTCAGAAAAATTAAATGATCTTCAGGTCCCCTGATGTCAGAATATTTAGTAAAATACCTGGTTTATCACAAGATCACTATTATTTTCCTGAATATCTTAATTGGAAATTGGGCCAAAGAGTAGAAATTGCATCAAGATGCTTCTAGTAAAATTGTGCTGCAGTGAAGTTGGTAGCAAAACTGTCAATTATTTCTGCAGGACGGAAATTTCATACAAGATCTTCCTACTCCATCCCTAGTGTAGTACAGTACAATTCTTATGCTAGAGCTCCATTCGGACAGGAAGCAACCATAATTCTTTTCAGTTAAGTCCTTTTACTGGGATAAATAGATTTGAGCACAGATTTTTTGGCAAGTGTAAGACAAGGGAATGAATTGACTCCATCAGTGTGCTGGTGACTCAAGGCAGAATGTATCTTAGCAAATCATTCCTATGACAGCAACAAAATGATAACCCAACATGAATTTTTTATCCCCTTTGTCTCTGAAAAAATGTATTTCATGGGAAAACTGTTACATATTATACTTTAATGAGGGCATCACATTTTATGAAAAGAAGTTATATTGCTAAAAACGTAAAAAAAATTCAGATGTTAAGAAATCGAAAAATATGAAGTTTACTTATGGAGTGATCTTGTGTTTTTCTTTTTGGAAAAATTTTTGCATAAAACCTATATTGATAAATTACTCCTCTACCATTCAATCAGTAAAAAGAATAATAATTCAGCCTTTATATTATCTTTTGTCTCCTCTAGCCTTTTGAATTAAGCTAGTATGTGGTCTCTGTTCTCAAGACACCAAGGGGAATTAGCCTCAGTGATTTTTTTAGTTGTCTCTGTCCTCATTTATGCCTTAGGCACCACTCTAGGGATACAACTAGAAGGTAATTATCTAGACACTAGGGAAGGGAAGTTAATGAATTGGAAAGCAGTATTGAAAGGTAACCTTTGCTAACTAACACACACATTTTTTGGCAATGTGAAATAATGTCCTTGGAAAGGCAGCTGCAAAAAGGGAAGCCCTTTAGATACTTCCTTAGGGGTTTAGTATATGCAGTTGCATATTGACTTACAGATGTGGACTTATGAAACCATACAAAGTGACATTCCAGAGCAACCTTCCAGTACTCATTGTAGGGCTGAGATTCAAATTGGTTTTAAGGTGGGTCCTATTTAATTTATGAAAGAGTTATGTATTTGACAACCAGTAATTGGACTGGGTCTGTTTCATTTTGCTTGGACTCTCTATGCTACCTTGGGTGTGATCACCAAGACTTTCAGTTTCTTTTCAGCAAATTGCTCATGATTATTTCATGATCACTTTTTCTGCTTGGGGAAATTCAATCAAGGACCTTTTAAATCTGCAACAGATACTTAGAGGGAACATAGGGGAATACGAGATAGCTTTCTGCCCGATGCCCAGAGCTAAGTTGCTCTGCTCTTTTATCTGCTAAGAAATGCATCTGGCACATTGGAGAGACGTGGAGATGAGTGATTCACACTTTGCATATATAGTGTATGAAGTAGTCACGATTCTCTTTAGGAGTATCAAAAGATGCAAATCATACTGGCATATGCAACTTCTGGAGCTGAACCTGCATAAAGGTACCTCTGTAGCCTTGTATCACCATTGCCTATATAAAGAGATGAGGAGGATGTTTCTCTGTTGCTTCCTCTTCCTGACAGTACAAACCCAGAGGCTGAGAACACACTCAGCTAATGAAGCCTCTTTGGTCTACGCCTACTGTCAGAAAGTAGCAGCTTATTCTTTCCTGCTAGAAGAAAAGGAGGACTTAATTCCTAAACAAGATGTCTCCCTTTCCCCTTGTTGGAGGAAGCTACTCTGAACTTTGCTCTCCCCTGGTATCAACACATGTGTCTGCCATGTGTGTACTGTCACCAGTGTGCCCTTGTGAGTCTCTGGTTTGTGAGCTGGGCAGCTTGAGATGTCAAGGCCAGGCTGTTTGCCAAGTTCCATTTGAGGTCTCTTTCCCACATGGCTTCTTACAGCAGGTGTTTTCATCATCCCTTGGACATGAGGTTTGAATCACACTGTTGCAGCCTCAGGTGGTTCCAGCATAGGTGGTGAGATAACAGGTTTTGCCATGACGGCTCAGAGTTGCTTGTCTGTTCTGGATCCACTTGTTCATGTGAAGATATTAACACACCTGGAATCTTTTTGCTTAACCCTAGAGGGGTGTCTTTTTATATCCATGGCCACTTTCATGCATGAGTTCTACTCCAGTGCTCGTGACTTGTTCTGCATTGATCTGGGATCATAAGGTCGATATACTACAGACGCAGACATCATTTTTCCTTCTATTCAATACAAAAGGTTGGCTAATGTTGTTGATTTTTCTTTTATGGCAACTCTGGGAATGTAAGCCTCTGGGCAAAGAAGGGATTTTCTTTTTGCTTTATTTCTTAATCTTTCATCCTCAACAAGCACAGGCATAATTTGATCTAAAGAAATGTCACATGGTGAACTATTACATATTTCTGAGCCATTGTTGCTCTATTGTAAAAGGTGCATCTCATAGACAAGCAGAATTTCTGAGTATTGCTTTAGTGACTACATTCTGCCAGCAGATTTGTTTATATTATGGGAGATATTTTTCCACTTCAGTTCCTTCTGTTCATTCAAAAATAATGACTTACAGTGTGATTTATTGCTCCTAAGTATTGTGCCTACCACATAAATTAAATCACAGAATGGGTCACATTGGAAGTGGCCACAGTGGGTCATCTGCTCCAACTTCCCTGCTCAAGCAGGGTCATCCCAGAGTACATACCACGGGGTTGTGTCCAGATGGTTCTTGGATATCTCCAGTGAGGGAGACTTCACAGCTTCTCTGCTCCAGTGTGTGGTCACTCACACAGTAAAATAGTTCTTACTTATACTCAGGTGGAACTTGTTGTGCATCAGTTTCTGCTCACTTCGTCTTGTCCTATTGCTTGGCACCACTGACAAGAGCCTAGCTCCATCTTCTTGACACTGAACTTTCAAATACTTACAGATATGGTTGAGATGCACTCTCACTTGTTTCTTTTTGAGTCTGAACAGGGCCAGCTCTCTCAGTCTTTCCTTATAATAGAGATTCTTCGGTACATTAAGCATTTTTGCCCTTCTGCTGGATCTGTTTCAGATGTGGTGTCACCATGGCTGAGTAGGAGGGCAGGATCACTTCCTTCAACCTGTTGGCAATGCTCTTCCTAATGAACTCCAGAATACTATTGGTCTTCTTGGCCACAAGGTTAATGGACAGCTTGTTGTCCACCTGAACCTCCCAGGTCCTTCTCCTCAGAGCTGCTTTCCAGCAGGTCAATCCCCAGCCTGTGCTGGTACATGGGGTTACTCCTCCCCAGGTGCAGGACCCTGCACTTGCCTTCATTGAATTTCCTTTCTGCCCATCTCTCCAGCCTGTTGAGGCCCTTCTGAAGGGCTGCACAGCACTCTGGGGTATTGGCTGCTCCTCCCAGGTTTGTGTTATCAGCAAACTCACTGAGGAGGCATCTGACCCTTCATCCAAGTAATTGATGGAGAAAAACAATACTGTGCCCAGTATTGAACCTTGGGGTACCCCACTAGTGACAGGTCTCCAACAAGACCCTGTGACACTGATTAGAATCCTCAGAGATCTGTCATCCAGCCAATTCTCAACCCACCTCATTGTCAACTCAGTGGAAAATATAAATAAATACACATCAAGCATAATGATAATTGGCTGATGTTCCTCAAGCTTCACACCCCAGCCTTCTGTTCTGTGCAGTTCACAGAGTTCATATGTGTAGATTATGATGATGAATGATCAGGGTTGTAGATGAAATATATTTCACTTACTATCAAAAATGTTCAGCCCCTATTCCTGACAGTGTTTTGCTATACTGACAATCAGAATGTCCATAAACCACCTGTGCTATGGTGGGGTTTGGATTTAGAATTTTAAATGGTCAGCTGAGTAACTACTGTCAAGAATGTAAAGTATTCTGCCTTTAATGCACATATTTTCCATTAAAGACATGCGTTATTCGCAAGCAGGAGTTGTTTCTCTTTTTTTCTTCCTAAGACAATGAATACAAAAAAATTAAATAAGAATTTCTTATTGTTCTCAAGGAATCTTTCTTATTATCAGGAAAAAAAAAAAGCAGGAATTCTAATTAGTCTTATGAACTAATCTATATTTTACAAATTTTTAATTAAAATGCAATAACACTTTGAGAAATCAGTCCTAACAAGGCGGGAGGGAACAATTATAATTTTTGTTTTCATTTTATTTTCTGGTCTCTTAATGAATTCTGTATAAACCATATCAAGAAAAGGAATTCTTAAAATATCCACCTACATAAATTTAATCATCAATGGAAGTCAGCAGGGGAACGTTTTAAAATTTTCAGCACAACATTTGTAGTATTTTTTAAAAGATATTTTCTGAATAAATACATTAATGCTGCATGAACCAGAAAATAATGCATGTTTTGCATGTATGTACTGCTTTTATTTTATGTGTTGTGATTCAAAAGGTTCAAAATACATTTTTATAGGAATTCATAGAGGTTAAAAGTACAGTTCAAAAATGCACTAACATGTGCTTTACAAGAAATTTGGTGTTTGCCAGGCTGTACCTTTGTGGGCTTGTTCTAGTATAGATGCTTGTCTTTTTACAATGAGTGACAACGTTGACTCATGTTTCCCTTGTAATCCATTATAAACTGCATATCTTTTCTGTAGAACTGCTGTCTAGGCAATCATTCCTGATCCTGGGTCATGCAATTTATTATTCTTGTCTCTGTACGTGTAGCCTTCCCTGCTCAACTGTATTAATTTTTTCAGCCTGTTTCCCTATTTATCAGGATGGTATTGAATTTTAATGCTGTTCTCTATCATAGCAGTGGTGTTTTCTGGGTGATATCATGTACTGATTTAGTGAGAATAATCTCTCTTCCACCCTTCAGGTCATTAATATATTTAATAACTAATACAAATATATTAATTAAGACCAAATAAAGAACCCTGCAAAAGTACGAAAGGTCTGTCCATTTTGATCATGAACTAATGATATTCAGTCTCTAGCTAACCATTTTCCAGGCAGTTTTGCAAGCTATAATAGTTTTTCTGTAATAGTTTTGTTTGGCCTAGGCTTCCCTAGCCTGTTTGTAGGAATGTCATGTCAGAAAGTGTCAAAATATTATTAATCTTGGGAAAGAGAGGAGATTGACTACTTAAAAATGTTCCTGGGAAATCTTACCAGGTTACTGGGAAAGTTGATGTGACGTTTTATCTCTGACAAGCCCATCTCCTCTTTGTCATTGTCCTCTTCACAACTCTTTCAGCTGGTTTGGCTGTCCATTCCTGGACTGAGGTTACACTGGTTGATATCTCCTCAGCTCCCACCCCACAACTTTGTAGAGATAACTCTGTATCATCTGCCACCTCGATTGTCCTTTTCTGCAAAATAACTTAATGTATCTGAGATTGTCTGACTCCATTTCTTAAATTTATGTGGTGAAATTCTTTAGGTTTAGTTATTCAAAACCAACTAAACTATATAAATATCCTGTAGCCTACAGTGCCTACTTTTCTTTTTCTCCCTGCTCCCTGCTTCCCTAAGGAAAAGAAAGAACCCCACAACAACAAAAAAATTCCCAAAACATGGAAATGCATATGTATTTATAAGAAAGAGAAGACTACACACTCCATATGTTGAATTTCTACTGCTCTTTGAAAGTCAGAGCCCTTATTATTGCTAGGTTATATTAGTAATTTAAGATGATTTTCAGATATAAAACGTATGGCAAAATAGCTGTGAAACAACAAGTTATCCCGGGAAATTGTTCCATTTCACACTCAGGAATGAATCCATCTTATCATGACAAGAGGGCAGCACTGCTGAACTGAAATATTGTTTTATTGTTGATAAGGTTCAGCCTTATCCTATCAATCCATTTCCATTTACCTTGTAGATAGAAGGTATTACACAGAAGCCTCAAAGCTGGACAGAAAGCAAAATTCGTGCCCCACACTTGCCAAGGGGGTTTGAATATGTAAGGGACTGCAGAAATGTTAAAGATGTAAATCACTGTAAAATAAGATCTGTGTAAACTGACAGTGTTCGAGGGGCTAATAGGATACAGTCTTTCATGATTCCTGAGAGTTTAGTACATAACTTTCATCTTGTTTGAAGGACAGTTTCAGGTTCAGGACTTGTATTGGGACCTTCAAGATCAGCATTGTTTCTATAAAACCTTGGGTATTCCTATAGCATCACATTCCAATCTCAGAAACTTTTTAGAAAATGTCAAAGAAGGCATTATGAATGCTGATATAGAGTAACTACTTCAAGAATTATGAGAAGATATCATCAAGATTTTTATTAAAACCAGGATAATCCATTAACCATTGCCATTGAAAAAGGTCAGTGTACCTGTAGGTGTCCTAACTGCCTGTGGTTTATGCTGGGTGATGTTGCAGGAGGGTGGAGGTGGCTGGCAGGGCTCCTATGGTCCTGGGCTGTGTGGGCTTTTTGCCCAGTCATGGAGCAAGACAGCCATGGGATGTGGGGGAGAGCTGAGAATGGCAGTGGTGTAAAGCTGATGACACTGAGGTTCATCCACTAGGATGAACCAGCGTGGGATGTGGGTTGAGGCATCCTATTCACGGGGCTAATCACTGGAATGGTATTTTACCACCTTTATTATGGACACAGAATTAAATTAGAGGATTAAACTATTGGGTTTTGCCTTATCAGATGTTTAATCTACTAGTTATTGTATATATTCATTAAAACAGAGATGTTTGGGATGTTGCAAGTTTCTCTTTTTTTTATTTTTTATTTTAAGAAAAGAAGAGTTTTAACATTGATTTTTTTACCCTTTAACCCTCTTTTGGTCCCAGCCGTTTATTAATCTAAAGGAGTTTAGGGATTATCTTCTCCATAATACTGATGTGCCAGTTCTGATGTGTCTAGAGGCAACATTTGGGCGACATAATTGAACTTGGTGCTAAGACTGTTTTAATTACATTAATTTTAATTATATACAGTACATTATAATTACAGAGACTGAGACAGAGGGTCTCCCATCTATTAAGATCCTCTGCACTGCATTTGCATAATGGGACCTATTTCTGTGTTCAGTGTTACTCATTCTGATGGCTTCATTATTGGTGGAAGGTAGATTTTTTTAAAATTTCATTTACATTTGTGTTTCTAGTAACCTCATTTGAAAGCCACCTAACAGCCTTCATTCCCCTGCACCAAAAAGATGCATTTTAAACAAAATATTTGAATTAGCAGAAAAATTACAGAAGTTTCTTCTTTGCTTGTTACTCGATTCCTGTGCAAGATGGCTTCCAAGGATTCAACTAGGAAACCAAAGAAAGTGTTTTTATAATAGTTGGAGAGCACTCCTATGCAATAGATGAATAATGCCCTACCTTTCTGTTCACCACAAAATCTGCAAGGCTATGGTCAAATACATGTTAAGAAGGGGCATATATTTGCCAGTAAATACAGATTTCCTGAAGTTTTCATCTCTGCTACCTTTCTTAGATCCCACTTTTATGTCCCTGCTGTGGGACATGTGCTTTCCTGCCTTCAGTGTGGTAGCTTCCCTGGAGTCCATGGAAAGATCTCAGTCCATGAGCATGTCCTGTCCCATCCTATCCTTTCCCCTGGCACACAAAAAGTGCAGGGTAATAATTTTCCCTTTGTAGGACCATTATGATAAAAGGCTGGCACAGGGCTGGCTCAGTTCTTCTTTCAACACTGAAGTTACTGGTGTTTCCAAACACTGGGTGGGCTCAAAGTCATGGGGCTCAGCCCCAAGGGAGCTGCTGTGTAATCAGCCATATTGCAACAATATTGGGCTATGGTGACTCTCCCCCCTGGCATTTTGTGATGTGCTTTGGAGATAGATTGCACCTTTAATTTTGGAAAATGTTAACAGGCTCAGAATCTGCTCTCTGCTACATTCACAGCTGTCATTTACTTCTGCTCTCTTTAAGTGTTTCCTAAACACCTGTCACTCTGATACTGCATTAATTCACTGAGCCTAACCTCAATACATTTTTCTCTCACAGAGCAATATTACTTTGCTTGAAATTTCTTTCCTGTGGGATTTGGGGAATTTTTTTTCCTGCTGAAAACTTTCTCACTAAGGTGAGACACTTACAATAGCAAATACAGCAAGGAAAAAATTATCATTTGTTTGGGAATAGCAATCTCAAAACTAAGTGAGTGTACAGCTCTGGGGGTGTATTTTCAAATAATTAGCAGTCTGGAATCTGGACCTTAACATCTAAATTTACCTGCCCAATTCAATGCTTTATGACTGGTCTTTGAAAAGAAATGCAGCACTTGATGAGGTTTGGGGCACAGTCCGAAGGATTAGCACAGCTAATCTGATTAACTATTCCATACATGATGGTCTTTTCTATTTTCTCCTTCCAAGTGGATATTTCCCTCTTCCACTTCAGATGATTGCTTTCTCCATCTATCTTTTACCTAATTAATTTTGTGTAGAACTGGTCAGATAGTAGTAAAACAAGTAGGCTGGGATGTAGGGTGGGAAAGGAGGCCCAATTCTCAGTATAGAGGTAGAGGTACACAGCTGGAGATAATAATGGTTTACCTTGACAGGGTAGTTTAGTCTGTAAATTCTCAAAATACTAAACTGTTTTCATTAGTTCGCCAAATTATGAGATATGGTTAGATGTTTTCTAGTGATACTTTATTGATAGTAAACAATTAGTGGAAAAATTAATTCTTTGTTTATCTGGGAAATCTTTACTTTAGGACTTTCTAATATTTAATAATGAATTGAAAATTTAAATAAATTCAATACTTATTTAAATTAATTCAGTATTTAATGAGAAAGTGTATGCTGGGTCTAGTCAAATCTGAAGCAAAATGCAACTTTTCACTGAAACAAAATGTAATATTTAAATTCAAATTAGGTTAAGAAAATATTCATAGGCAATTTTCTTTAGTTCATTGCTGATTTAGTTATAGTTTGTGTCCTTTTCTCCCTTATCAGCCACACTCCCTGAAGCACTGTATGCTGCATTATGTAGTGTGTTTTTTCTCTGCCCAAGCTCTGCATTGTGAATCATAAGAATCACATCAATGCTGATACATTTCAAGAGGGACAATTTCACTATATAGTCTGGCCCTGTAGGCCTTGTAGGACACCCATAAAAGAGTATTGTTCTATCAGAAATATGGCTAATGCTGTCCTTGTTTAGGACCAACTTGCCTGTAGAAATCCTGGATTGAATTTAATTTTGAAACTTCCACCTTTTAAATGTATTTGTATTCCAAAATGTGGTCACAGTTTGGGAGAGTCAAGCTGTTGATGTGGCTCAACTTTCTTTGCAACAGAGTCAGTTGTAAATAATCAGAATATACCATAAAAATTTCGTGTTAGTTATCGCTTCAGATCTAATACTGAGCAGCAGGAATGAACAATTTCCACATTAGGGTTTTTTTTTTTGTCTCTTTGCTCTGATCATTAATTAATACTGCTAACACTAAATCTCATCTTTCATTTTTACCACTCAGCCATTCAACAACATGCTTTAATTTTTCATGACCTAAATACACTACTGTGCTGTGTTGGCCCTTGATAGAAACTGAACCCCTGCTCAGTCACTCACTCACTCTGCCCCAGTTACTGGGGAGGGGATGGTAAGGATAGAAAAAACATTAAAAAAAAGCCAGAAGAAAGATAAAGACCAATTAACATAAAGGGTTAAAGACCTGATTTCGGAGAAGTTAATTGACAATTAATATAAGTATTTGATTCCTAATTTGAGCAGTGGAAGAAAAAGACAGATATGAAACTGATATTGTTCTACCTTTCCCAAGCTCAATTCCACTCTTTTGCTCCAGACCCTGCTCTTCACCCTCTCTGTCACTGCAGGTCACATTCTGCCCTTTCAGTGAGGTGAGGAGCAGCACTGATTGGTGGTCTATCAGGACATGGTTGTTCCTCTCTGATGCTCCTCCCTCTTTACACATTCCTTCTGCTCTGGAGCAGGCTCTCCAAGGGCTGCAGAGAGTGCCTGCTCCACCAGGTGAGGCATGACCCTGTGCTTCCACTTCATGTACTGTAAGGATAACTCACACTTGGGTTTAGCTGGAAGTGAGCTCTTTTGTAGCCAGTACAGTACTACCTCTCATGCATTCTGCATCAGAAAATCGTGTTGGCTCAACTGACAATATTTAGTACAATTTTTAAGAAGAGTATCAAATTTTATAAAACTGTCTTGTGAATTTAAATTTAGCAGATGTATCTGTAGATCTATAAGTACATGTAATATATTTGCTACAAGAAAATGTCTTTTAGGATCCTCAGGGAGTATTGAGACCGGGGCTGTTCAGCATCTTTGTTGGTGGCATGGACAGTGGGATGGAGTGTCCCCTCAGCAAGACTGACTTCAGCAGCAAGCTGTGGGGTGTGGTTGTGACGCTGGGGGGAAGGGACGGCAGCCAGAGGGACCTTGAGAGGTGGGTCTGTGCCAACCTCAGGAAATTCAACAGGACCAAGTACAAGGTCCTGCACCTGGGTTGAGGCAATCCCAAGCACAAATATGTGCTGGGTGGAGAATCGATGTAGCCCTGCCTAGAAGGACTTGGGGGTGTTGAATTGACAAGGCTCAACATGTTTCAGCAATGCACACTCACAGCCCAGAAAGCCAACTAGGAGGCATCAAAAGAAGTGTGAGCAAGGAGGTGATTCTGCTCATCTTCTCTGCTCTTGTGAGACCTCACCTGGAGCTCAGGCATCCAGCTCTGGGGTCTACAATATTAGGAAGATGTGGACCTGTTGGAATGAGTCTAGAGAGGGGCTGCAAAGATATTCAAAGGATTGAAACACTTGTCCAGTATGGACAGGCAGAGGGAGTTGGGGCTGTTCAGCCTGGAGAAGGCTTCAGGGAGACCTTAGTGCAGCCTTCCGGTACCTGAAAGGGGCCTTCAGGAACCTGGAAAGGGACTTTTTGCAAGGACATGTAGTGATAGGGCAAGGGGAAATGGCCTTAAGCTTAAGGAAGGTAGG
Source organism: Drymodes brunneopygia (assembly GCA_013400955.1). Classification (NCBI taxonomy): domain Eukaryota; kingdom Metazoa; phylum Chordata; class Aves; order Passeriformes; family Petroicidae; genus Drymodes; species Drymodes brunneopygia. Next base: position 452,086 of record VZTZ01026998.1, read on the forward strand.
TTTAGATTAGATATTAGGAAGAAATTCTTTGCTGTGAGGGTGGTGAGACACTGGTTGCCTAGAGAGCTGCAGATGTCCCATCTGTGGGAGTGTTCAAGGCCAGGTTGGATGGGGCTTTGAACAGTGTGGTCTAATGGAAGGTGTCCCCACCCACAGAGAGCTCTTAAAGATCTGAACTTTAAGGTCCCTTTCAACCCAAACCATTCTATGATTCTATGACCCTTCATGCAGACTGCCTTTGGATTCAGTGCTGCAGCTCTTTCTAAAATCCTATAGGGTGATTCTTTGCTCAGTACTTCACAAAAGATATGAAGCCAAAAGGAATATAAACAACAGGTCCTAGTTAGCAGCCATGGGCTGAGTCTTGTTCCTGCTGTGGAAAGTAGTTAATACAACATGAAAAACATGTGCGAAAAGTCTCACACAGAAGAAAAGATACATACGGACAAAGGAAAAAATTGCATTGAAGACTGGTAGGCCTGGATGGCCTGAGTCACACAGCACAGAAAAAAACTTAGAACTAGAATGAGTCATGGAAACGAAGAATGAAATAATTTCATTAAAAAGGAAAAATTCTTTGTCTTTATCTGAGGAGATTCAAACCCAGAACATGAAAAAAAAATTCAGGTAAGGTCTATCATTTTAGAAAACCATGGACTCAGCCTTCTCTCCTTCAAAGCTTGATACAGGCCCTGACTGCACATGAAAAAAATGGTGTGCCAGAGCAGTGATGTTACATACTGTCTTAAAAATGGATGTTAAACTTTCTTGTTACCTTATTTTCTTAATATTTGAATTGTTTCTAGTATTATACCATTGGCTTGAATGAAGACAAAACTCAGCATTTAGTTACTTTTGTCCTCAAGGGGGACAGAGACTTTGAAACAGCTCTTGATACCAGAGCAAGGGCCAATGAATGCTAATGCTCCATACTGTTTCTTGCAGAATATATATTTCCATAACATTTCCACAAAATGATATCCACATACTTCTGTGGATGCAGTCTGGAAAGCAATTCTAATTTGATTTGAGCAAATTAGTCATGGGTTGTCCTGTGGCTATATTTAATCTGCTGCTCTCTTCGGGATGATTTGCCACCTCGGAAATAAAATTGGAAAGGTTTTATTTTCACCTTGACTTTGTTTTGTTTTATTCTTCCAGATACATTTTGCTCTTACGTGTGATACAGCCTGAATAAAAAGTAAGCACATGAGTTAGCTCATTTTGCAGAACTCTGGATTTTAATTTTTTTCTTTGTTGTTTTGCATTTGTTTATACAATTTGTAAGACTCAGCTCTGACCAAGGAAGTGTTCTGAACTCTGATCAGACAATCAAATCTGTAACTTTAATTTTACAGTTGCAATGAGAACTCAGTTTTACCAATCAATTAAAGAATAAATAGAGATGTGCTGAGTCATTTGGAAAATTAATAGTGTTGGCAGTAAAGGAGAGTGGACAGAGCAGATGTTTGATGTCTGCCCTTGAGTAACTAAACTGCTAAAGCTGGGACTGGATTCAAGACCAGGTATAATGTTTGAAACAAAAACATTTTCTGGTACTCTGGCTGACATCAGTCATATTCCATCACTCACTTGGTTTTAAGCCACAGTACCATAACAATATTTTTCCAGATGGGGCATGCCTGAGCTGATTATGTTGGAAAGCAACTTGCCTGAGGATATTTTCTCATTGCTTGCATGCAAGGAAGAACATTACATATGATTTATGTAATAAAAGAATATATTTGCCCAGAGATAAATAAATATTGTAAAAGGGAACAGTTCTCTTCAGCAATAGTTTTCTCTTTTTCAAATATCAAAATAGTGATTTATTTCTGACAAAAAGCTAAATTCTCAGGCCAGGCTTTGGTCAATACTTCTGGAAGTCAATTCAGTGAGACTGGACATGACCCAAGTGGGAAATGACTGTTCCGTAAAACGTAAGAAACCGAAATAACAAAATCCCCCCAACAAAACTAACATGCACCCTCCAACAGTCCTGAATTGGGATAATTTCTCCAAAAGAAGTAGGAACCAGAAATACTTCATTATGGTCCCAAAGAGCCTGAAGGTGAAAACAGTTCAGGAGATCTGAAATAAAGGTCCAGATCCAGCAGTTATTTTAGTTATTCATACAAAGTGAAATATCTGTAAGATTATATAATTGTTGCAGAGCAGAGGTAAGGATATTTGCCTGTCATGTCCTCGGAAGTGTCCACAGTGACTCCTTCTCCCTGGCCCAGGAGCTCAGATGTGGGGGATTTGAATAATCCCCTCTGTGCAGCCGAACTGCTGCTGGATACTGCCTCACCTGGGCCATGAGAGAGGGAGGCTCAAGTTCAGTCACTAATTCAGGCAAGCAGGCAGTAACCTATGTGCTCCCCACATTTTGTAGGTGCCTGACCACTAGGTTTCAATGTGGTGCTTAAGTGCATGGCTTTGTGGTGGACTTGGTGGTATCAAGTTAATGGTTGGACTCAATGATTTAAGGGTTTTTTCCAAACAAAATTATTCTATTATTCTATTTTCTATTCTATGTCAGTGTATTGTGGAGAAGAGCAAGCTTTCCTAAAAGAAGGGTTGTGAAAACTGATGCCAAAGACAACAAAAAGATCATTTTTTTAGAGATCACATTCTGTGATGAAATCCCACAAGGTCAGAAAATTCACAGATGGGCATAGGTGCTGTCCTTGGAGTACAGAACTCAAAACACAATAGAATTAATGTAATTTAAATGTCTTTATAGCTTAAATACATTCCTAGTGCAGCACAAAATTTTGGAATTGGAAACATTTGTCAAGGTCTTTAGTAAGATTGGCTGAGACACATCTTCAGGTACCTACTCTACTGGTAAGTAGCAAGGATTCATTTTGCAGATACACTGGGGAGCAGCATACTACAGATGCCCTGAGTGGGTGATGTTCTCCTTCCAAAAAACCCCTGATGCTCCTGGGGAGTAAGCATGCTGAATTCCTGCGTGCTGAAAGATTCCCTTTACAAAATAAGGAGAAAGAAATCCTCATATATGATGTGCTGAAACATCACTGCTGTTCTGCTATATTTGGAGTCTTTTGCACGTGCTGAAGTGAGGACAAGATTTGCCTTTTAGCAGCACATCCTGGTGGCTTGTTCACAGGGAAATAAGACAGAGAGAAGTGGCAAGAGGAGCAGGAGGTTCATAGATTCACTTTAAAGAACTTAGGATTTGTTCACCACACTATGAAACAATGATGGCGACCTTGGAAGGAAAACACATCTGAAAGACCATAACAGAGAACCTAAGAAAATAAAAGATACAGCATGGGTGTACATACTCAGTGCAACACTGATATTCCAAGTGCCCTTCAAATAACTCTTATAATCCAACCCACTCATGCATTTTGATAAAAGGATGTTTATATCTTTTAGCAGCTAATAATAGAGATGTAGAGGAACATTAGTAGCTTGATTTTATTTTTAATTTGTGAAGTTTGTGAAGTGAATGGTACTGGCACCCATAGCAAATCTCTCAAGAGGGACTGCATACTTAAACCTATGAATCCTCATTACAGGATGGTTTTAGTACCCCTAGATCTGATATGTGTGGCACAGGCATCCAGATAAAAGAGGATCCATTTCCCAGAGTAAATAAACCTATTTTTGAAAAAAAAAATCCTGTTTAAACTAGAAATGTACTTTAGGAAACAACAATTCATGGCTCTTTCTCATTGCTTTCCCTAAGTTATACAGTGGGCTTCATCCTTGGTGAGCCATCAAAATACTTAATCAGACCTCCAGTTACAATGTGTCATGAGAAAAGTACTCTGATTGAGAGATCTGATGAACACAAAGAAAGAGGAAATGTGAGTGTCTAAGCAGCACTTGTGATGAAATACTACATCAACATTTTCCAGATTTGGATGGTATGGATAATTTTTCTAGCCACTGAGAAACATATTTTCTTAAGCAGAAACACATTTTCCTGTCAAATTCTAGTTACAAACAAATAAATTTTGTCAGCTGTAACTGCAGAACAGTTTGGCAGAGCACCTTGCTTGTTGTCTGACACTTTGCATGTCTGTATTACTTTCATTCCACAGAACTAAATGTTTCACTTGGGCAGAGACTTCCAACTATAAAGGTTAATCAAATATAGGGAACAGATTGCAGGAAACCAGAATGGATGCATCAGCCATACATGATTAAATTCTGTTTTAGACTCTACTAGTATTACTGACATCAGTGTCCCATTCTTATTCAATGTAATTTAGCAGACATTGGCCATGGTGACTTCAGTGATGCAGATGCTTGTGTAAAAACCTCATTAAATTTAGGATGTTTAAGGTAACTTTTTGCTGTATGGAAACACTTCCTATAATGGATTCCAAAGGGATGCTGAGTTTATTATATTTTGAAAAAAGACACCTCAGAAATGGAGGTAAGTTATGAACACATCGTCCAAAAATTATAGGACTTGCTTGCTCTTAAAATAAAAAAACCTCATTTTTTCATACTGAATTTAAAACAAGACATCATTCTGCAGTGCCTTGAGTCTAGTTTGCAAATAAAAGAAAATTATTTCCCTTGGTGCATATATTTAATAAACCAAACTGTATAAACAGAATTGCTAATGGAGATCCCCAGGCCTGAAGAATTCACAAACAATGAGCTGAATAGAGAACAGTGTTTGAAAGTGACTATTTTCTCCTGAAAAAGGTTAGCTGAAGAACACTAACATCACTCTCCATTAATCAGTAGCTCTAAACACCATGGGGAAATGACAGTTGCCTTCCAAGCTCCTGTTTTTATGGCTTTCCTGGCATCCTGTGGACTCCTGCTGCTGCCATCACCCACACAGCTTTGCTCAGCTCATGCAATTTCAGTGTTTTATTCTAGTTTATCATATTCACTTTTGCCTACTGTTAACATTGTACAAATGAATTAGGTGGTCCCTCAGGAGAGTGTGCATGCTGGGTTACTAAAAATCTATAATATATTTACACATTAAAGCCCCAATTTATGCTTTATTTTTTATTGTTGCTGTTGTTGGTTTCGGTTTTGTTTTCTTGATTTTTTTTTCTTTTTTTTTAAATTTTATTTTATTTTGTTTTATTTTCAAGTACAATTTTACTATGCAACCCACCATGTGGTTTCCTGAGGTAAGACTGTATATTTTATCTCTCCAGCATCTCTTTTTTTCTTAGCAAAGGCAGCCTTTCTGAATCAGGTAGGTTAATTAATTTTCTTAGCTGAAGTAAAACATCATCTAACTTTTCAGACAAAAACTACTGCAACTTAGGACTGCAAAAGGCCATTTAATCAGAACAATCTCACAAAGAACACGGATGCCAACTGATGGGGAAACATGCCGTGGAGTTCTGACATACTCTCCTTCATATAAGAACCTGAAGACTTTTTTTTGCTATTGTGTCTGCATTTATCCTGTCACATAAAACCAGAGGCAAGAGACACACTTTTTTGGGGATTTTTTGTTGTGGGTTTGTTTTTGTTGGTTTGTTGGGTTGTTAATGATTTATTAGTATTGATGATTTTGTAATATAACTCTGTTTTTAGTTGGCCTTTATATATGGAAGGATGTGAGAAGTGACAAATGTGATTGCCTGTCACAGTATAAGCCCTGTCCTCAGTAAGGTCAGGAAACTACTGGTTTTCCACATGTCTAGGGACATCTGTTAACAGAAAGAGTCCTCTGCCTGCTTATGAAACTCTGTTGCCTGATATTTTGGTCTTAACAATAACACAGGTGCCGCTGATCCTTCTTTTCCTGTCTGAAAGTTATTGGGGATCTATTCCCAAGCTGATGTTTAAGCCCATGCAGGCAGTGAGACAGTTATTTTAAGGCTGTAATGTGTTGCTAGGAGTTGTACCTGGCTCTAAAGGACAGCAGACAGCCTTCACAGGCTCCGCAGAGTGAGCCGTATGCCAAACCTGTAGAATTAGACTTTTTACAGATGCCCAACCCTTGCTCTGTAAGCAAAAAGAGGTTCAATGTTTACAACACAAGGACATCAAGGTTAAAACGCAATTACAATACTAAAGGGATTTGAAAGGAAGAAATCTTAAAGACTGAATACAGATTTATAATTACTTCTGCCTTTGCTTGCATTACAAAGTATTTTAAAGAGAGGCTGAGGCATCATTCTCTTAATATGTGACAGACAATGGTGGCCCATTCTTTGTCCTTTTTCTTATACCTTGGCTCAAATTTCTTAGGAGAAAGAGCTGAAGATATTGCAGGTGTTAAACTAAAGCAGGAGTTTTAAAATGGAAAGTCTATAATGTCTTTGGAGAAGTTTTTGTCAGCATCTTCTATTTTAATCTGAAAGCAGTTGAGGCTGCTGCTCAGGAAGGATGACAAACTTCTCAGGATGCAAGAGGAAATTCTTAATGCTCCTGTATGGGTTTCTGCAATTTTCATGCGATTCTATCATATCTACATCTTTCAATATCAAATTCAGCCAGAACCAGATGGAGCGCAGCAATGAATGGAGTAAAATCCAGCACTTTTTAAAGGAGCTAAAGAAGTTTGGAGATTCCTGAGGATCTTTAAGCAGATTCTTAACTGTCTTTTTGCATTTTATGGGACTTCAAATTCTATGGATAAATTAACTTAGGGCTGTTTTTTATATTTACTTATGGAAGAAGGAAACAGTCTGTCACTTTGTATAGTATTTAAAAGGTATGTAATTGACCCTAATGAAAGTATATATTTTTAAGTCCTACTGTTTTCATCATATCTTCGTCACTTCTCTTAAACAGATCATAAACCTAAGTCCTAGACTTAAGCAATGAAATCAGAAGGGGAAACAATCCATTATAAATAGCTTAGAATTGAGAATTCTAAAGTTGTACATGAATTAGAAAAACAAAAACATTGTAGAGAGGGAAGGAGACTCACTAAGTTTTGAAAAACATGCATATGTGAAAAATTACCGTAACATAGTATGGCTGCAGGCAGTTCAGAAAGTGCCGAGAGTGGTCGAATGAGACAAATTATTCATAAATATAATTTTGAGGAGATTTATGTTTAATTTTCTTGGAAGAAATGAAAAGCATGGATTTAGTAAGTGTTATTTTCCAATTCAATTCTGCCAAAAATGTGCCCTCGCTACTTTATGTTGGTTTCTCATTTCTGATTACGTCTTATTTGATTATCTTGATATTTTCATGTTGAACTCTTACGTCACTTTTTTCTGATTATGAGGCAGAAGACATCTTTTACAAAAGAAACATTTTTTTCTGTTCAGCTGTAGAGAGATTTTAAAGACAATACTTTCTTCTCACTTTGAGCTTTTGTTGAAGAGATCTATCACTAAAGCAATTTTCTAGTGATTCCTACTGGCTTATTGTTGCAGATAGTTTGTGCTCTTGTAATATTTTCAGTCTGGTCTCATCTACTCAAACCCTGTGAAATGCCAAAATCAAACTTTTATCATCCAGCTTTTCTATCCCTTAAAACTTGAATGTGCTATTGATTCTTTTGCAGTAAGGTATCTATTACATTTATCCTAATAATGTAATATACTAAAAAAACCCAAACCATTGGTCAATCAGTTTTTCACCACTTATCTTCACCTACTAAATTTCTGAGGAGAAAGAGAAAAAGAAGAAATAAATCCCACCAAATCTTCATGTAAAGATAAGAAGGAAAAAACCAAACAAACCTTGTCATAGTTTAACCAACAAACTCCAAACCAAATATCATCATATTCCACGTTGTTTGATGAAAATAATATTATATATTAAACTGATCTCTTTTGAGAATTAATGAAAAGATAGATTTTTATCTAATAATCCAGAATATTTTCCATCAAGATGTGTCAGTCAGTTCTGAATAGATCATTAACCTATTAGAGAGAATGAGTGCTATAGAAGGGAAAGAGAGAGGTCTCTGCATGTTGTCACCTACCTGGAAAATATGAATCCATATATTATGGATTATCTGCAAAAGTCTTTCCCACTTACTTCTGCCTTGTGTGCAGGTCATACACAGCCTCTCTGAGAATCCGTACAGAACACAGTAGGAAGGATCTTGGCATCTTTTGTGAAGCAGTGGAAGTTTGAATTCTTTGGATTGAGGCTTTTGGTCACTTGGACAGAGCCACCGCTTCTAAGCCTGCTGTGAATGAAGAAAAGCTTCCAAATACCCAAAGCAGGATGTTCTTCAAGGACTGCAGACAGACAGCCCTGCTCCTGTACCTTTCATCCTCTATTTCAGCCTTTCTGTTTTTCCTGCAGTTTCACACACTGGAAAAAACTACAAATATTTCCTCGAGGTTTTTGTGGATTCCCTTTGAAATGAAAAGATTTTTAAAAACTACAGTTCTAGCCTGAAAAAGATGTATTTTGTTATAGACACTTTAAATGCATGTAATAATGAAATATTACTAATTTCCTGACTTCCATCAACTATCAACGATGAATGTTACATGGTGCCAGTTATCAGTACTTTTAAAACCAATGTCATAGAATGTTTTGGGTTGGAAAGGATCTTAGAGATCATCTAATTCCAGCCCCCTGTGCATTGGACAATGGGGAAGATATCTTCCACTAGACTAGGTTACTCAGAGCTCCATCCAACCTGGCCTTAAACTTTTCCAAGGATAAGGCATCCACAACTCCTCTGAGCAACCCGTTCCCTTTACCTCCAGCTGTATGGAGTGGAGCCAGTTTCACTTGCACCCTATCTGCATATTGTTCTGGCATGCTTTGAAGCATTGGTGAAGGAAAGCATGTGTTGCTCAGCTGTTCTTTGTTGTTTGCTTTTGTTTTTTTTTTTTACAAACGAAGAAACAAAAAAAACAACCAGGAATAATTTACAACATCTACATCTAGAAATAATTATGAGAGAAAAATCACCTAAAAACCTAGGGCATATGGTTTGAAACTCTACCTTCATTAGTTGCTTTCATTAATGCTTATATTTTCCTAGAAATGGTCTTAATAAAGTATTCTCGGGCTCCTTGCTATAAATAAATATCATAAAGCCACAGGACTGCCAGTGTACTACTTAGGCTACTTCTCAGCATTTTAGGGATCTCTAGAGAAAGAGGAACCACATGTGTTAGCTGATCAGATGATTGCTATGAGCCCTCAATGCACTACAGCTGTGAGAAAAGGAAATGTTATCCTATACTATGACAGCTAAGGTATCTCAGCAGAAATGAGAGACACACTGAAGTACTCTGTAACAGTGCAAACCTCATTCACTTCAACAGATTTTGGTTGTCTACAAACATAAAGGACAGAGGGAACTTCCAGCAGGCACAGAAAATGATGAGATAATCCTGAAAATAAACAGAGCCTCAGTCCATGAGAAACAAAAGTAGAAGGAGATTACTCCCTTTAAATAACTGGAAGAAATAAGTGATGGGGGGGGGGGAGGGGGGGGGGCGGGACACGACTATTAGACTTTTTTACATTAGACCAAATGTTTTAAACTGGTGTAAAACAGACTAGAAATTCAAAGATGGGTGTAAATGAGCTTTTGGAACAGACCTCCAGTAGGAGCAGAGACTGGGGTCCAAGCTCTCAAAATCAGATATTGGTTTAGGCACAAATTGATTCAGTTCTTTCTAATATGCCTTTGTGCTTTTCTGTCTCCCTTATTTTCATGAACTGCCAAGGTCTTCTAACTTTTTCTAGGTGAAATGACATTTATTGACAGCACCTAAACACTTTTTGGTAGGATGCTAACAACATTGTTCATGTCATTAATCAGATTGGTCTCAAAACCATTACTGAAGTGCTCCACTGCTAACCTCCTGCCTGAACTATTCCAGCATTGGTGCCTGATGTTTCCCCTTTCACCAGTTGCTTAACTCATCTTTTCTCAAGACTGCACAGGCCCAGCTACCTCAGCCTTTCCTCGTAAGAGAGATATTCCTGTCCCTTAGACATCCTTGTTGCTTTCTGTTGGACCTGCTCCAGGAGCTCCATGTCTCTTTTGTCCTGAGGAGCCCAGAACAGGACACAGTGCCCCTGATGCACCTGTCCAGGGCTGAGTAGAGGGGCAGGATCACCTCCCCGGACTTGCTGGCAATGCTCTTCCTAATGCACCCGGGATCCCGTTGGCCTTGTCTTCCTGTTGGCAGGACACACTGCTGGCTCGTGGACAGCTTGTCCTCCTGGACCCCCAGGTCCTTCTCCACAGAGCTGTTTCCCAGCAGACCAGTCCCCAGCCTGGTGCTGGTGCATGGCTTTATTCCTCCTCAGGTGCAGGACCCTGCACTTGCCCTTGTTGAATTTCAGACAATTCTTCTCTGCCCATCTCATTATGTTTCAATAATGATTGATCACTTAACCTTCATTGTGGCCTGGTAATCACCCAGTGTTCTGAAGTTTAGTTGGAATATAGTTCATTTTGCTCTTGCTCATGAAATGTACTCTTGTAATGGCGTTTGGAATAACATAAAGAAAGAAGCATAAAAAAGTGTAGAAAGTTCATACACTTGCTTGCATGGATTTAATTTGATCTATGCTGAGATCAAAATAAGGGACAACTTAGAAGAAAGATTTGCCTATTTTTCACACACAATGGAATAAAGAACAGTTGTGAAAAAAGATCCAATTTTAGAATACACTTTAACAAGAACATGTTAAATTACATTCATTCTTTTTAGGTGACAGTAGGTTAACATTTGACAGTGAAGCTCAGATCTATATCCCTGCTTTAATATGTCCCAGAGCAACATGCTTCAAAGAGGAATACCATGGCTTAAATGACAAAACTGAGTACAAACCAAGGACCATTGGAAGAAAATAAATAAAGAAAAAAGCATAAGCAGAAACCAAGAAAATACAAGCAAAGAATGAAAGGAATAAATTCTGTGGATATAAAAATAAAGAAATCAAATTAATATAAATAATCTACTACTGTAATTTATTTTCCATGCATTCAAGAAAACAACAAGTTTATCTGCTCACTTTGAAATACAAGATTAGCTCCCACTGCTTGGCTTTTTAATAATTACAATTCTCCTTTCTTTGTGGTAAAATATTGAAATAATACTCTTTCAAAACCGAGAAAACATGCCAATCATGAGCCATCAACTTAACAATCATAATTTTTGTCTGGAATATATTTTTATCATCCATGCCACACCACTCATAACATTACCAGTCTATTATTTCACTTTAGGCACTTCACTTATGCAATCGAATGAACAATCTAATGCCATCAATTTCTCTCTTACATATGTGGTCTGTCAGTCAATATTCTGCCTTGCTTGCTAGAGTTTTTCACAAAGCTTCAGGAGTGAGGAGAACATTTAAAACTAAGAAAATGCCACAAAAGCCCATAATAATAAATAATAATACTAGAAAAATCAGCAATACTAGAAAAATATACCCCTCAAAATACTTAAGAGAAATTTTCTTAAATTGACTGTATTTTAGTTTGGTATCATCCAATTTATTGTGTAGTATATCTGCTTTCAATTTCTTGATTGAGTGTGAAATTCCGAGTATAATATCCATCAGACAAATGAACAGTTAGATACTAATTTTTTAAAAGGTTATCCTACAGGAGAATTGAGGTCTGTAAATATCTTGTACTTCTTTCTCACGAACGTAAGCTATTATTCTTATTTCAGGTAAAGAAAAGACATGATTTGGAGTGATTTTGCACAGCTTGAGAAAGACAGAATAAATAGTGCTGTGTTTGGTGAGGCTGCAATGATTGCTAATGCTCTGTGAAAGAAATAGGTAAGATTCTTAGACAAATGATCCCTACTTAAGTTATGTATTAGTACTTAAATTATGTAAATACACTATTTAACAGTCCTTGATTAGCAGCATTTACACAGCAGATATCCCATTTTGCAACCCAAAAAACCCTATTGCTTTTCTCAGTGCAATCAACATAGCCATGTTCTTTCAGAAATTTTACAGTTAAATGGAAGGGTCATCTTAGAATAATGTAGCTGGGCATTTAGCCTGCCTTATTAAAGGCTTTAATTCTGAATCATCTCCTGCCTGTAAACACATGCCAATATTCAGGAGTGGGGACAGAGCACATCACAGAACATGGTCTGGCTGCTAATTCACCACATGAAGATTCTTTTTCTAACACAACCCCCAATGAGTCCTTGGTATGAAAGGTATCAATTCTTGAAGCTGCTCTCTGTTTATTGCCAAGGTTGCAATAGTGACTTCAGTGACACTGAATACAGGACTTTGGCTCATCATCCAGCACAAGGTACAGCATTCAAGCCCCTCTGGTATTTTAAGAAAGCAGGGCTATAAGCCATTCAGCTCCTTTTCTTCACTGGTGAATCTAACAGAACGCTCCTTCTCCAGGGAACTCATGAGTAACTGAGGTGTGAGCAATGTGCTCCTGCTCCTAAACCTTCAAACCATAGGAATATTGCACCTTAAAAGTGTCAGCAATAACTATTGATAATAACCTGCTTCATGTAGAGCTTTTTGTAGCAGAATTTCATGCACTTGGACCACTGTCAGGTTTTAGTAATTTTTTTTCCTTCGCAGTGAAAATTAGCTCAATTTCTATGGCTAATTAAATGTAGCAACCGCTTCAATTTCTAATTTGTCCTGCTGGGAGATCAACTGCTCTGGAGGTTAGTTCTAAGCATACACTGCTTCTATGAAAGCATAAGCTCTAGACTATGCTAAAGTGTTAACACTAAATGTGATGAAATGCCTATGCTGTTACAGTACTTTCCATGGTAAAAGAAAAAAAAAAAGGAAAATAATCTACTTCCAGAAAAAGAGATGGTGTTATGATCTGCCCCTGATAGCAGGGTAACTGAGGTTCTTGTTAGTAATAGATCCCTTGGAACAGATTAGTGTGAAATGACATTAAATGACTGGTGTTTCTAAAGATATATATGACAGGTTTATTTCAGAACAATTTGGTTGCGATGGAAAGGGGGTGTGTTGTCATTTTGGTTATTATCTATATAAATATAGCCATATAAAAGCATAAAAACAAGAAAATATATAAGGAAATGAAAGAACAGAAAAGAAAGAATGGAAAAGAAAGGGTAACAGTAGAATGGCATCACCACCTGTGGATCCAGCGATGAGACTTGTTTGCTGCAATTTCAGCATCCATTGGTCAAAGTGATGGCCAGTCTTGATCTGCTAGGGGTGGAAGAAGCCCATGGAATATACAGTTCAATGGATTAATATATGTCTAGATTCAGCTGGGAATGCCCAGGTACCTTTGCTGAGGGGTGAGGAAGTTTTACAATGTCTGATACAACACTGTGGATCATACCTAGTCCTTCCAGAAATGAGTCTGGGGGCATTTCAGGCATCTTTGATGGTTGATAACATGTTCTAAGACATGACAGCTGCCTCTCACATTGACATAGTTGAACCAATTATGTTTCATCATAAGGGATGAATATCTTCAGACCTCTGTCTAAATGTCCTGGTACTTCCTGGGGAGGGGGTGGAGGAGTTTTACACCCAAGCATAAAACTTTTCTGTTTAAAGTTGAGTAAGGGGAGATATTGGCACATAAAAAACATTATCTTACCTAGCAGGATCTGCATCTTATGAGCCTTTTCCTTTTCTGGCTCAAACTCCAGCTTGCAGCCTCTGGTGGTGAGTGTGCACCCCTCTGCACCTGGGCTGGTACCATGCACATTGCCAGCAAAGCAACCATTGCTTTTCCAAACAGCCAGTTGTTTGAGTCATTAAATTTCAGTCTTGCACAGATAGAAAAAAAATTTAAAGACATTCAATCCAAACCGTTTGAAACTCTCAAGCCGCCTCAGTACTTTTTTTCTTTCATATTATATGGAAAGAAGAAAATAAGGAAGTGCTTCGTATTTCTTCCATACCAGATTACTTCTAAAAAAGACAGACCTGACTGAATGAAGTGCAGTTCTCTGCAGAAGTCTTCCAATGTTCACTTTCCATCCTACTACTTCCCACTAGTTTTCTAAAGACAGCCCTGACCCCATGAATGGAAGATACCTGGCCAGGTTGCCCAGGGTCAGTGTCACCTCAAACCTGTGGAAGCTGCTGGGGGGCTTGCTATTTTTCTTCTCACTCAGAAAATCTGTTGGTGTTTAACTCTCTGCTATTGAGGAGCACAGTCTCTGCCGCTTGTTTGACAACCCATTGACAACACCAGGTGCTACTTGAAGAAAGTGGCAATTGGTTAGAACACAATGTTTGCATCTCTGTGGGGCCTGGAAGATATCCATGTGTTCTTTTATTGTCCAAGTTAGCACTGCACTTCTGCCAGATCCAGATTTATGCCTTACTTCAGTCCTTTCAAATCCTTGCTGAATGTCTTGATTTATTATTTCAACCTTTCTTCTGTAAGTACATTCTCCTTGCAGTATCAGCCTATGGAAATTGTTACTACCCTATGAAAAAGAAAAAGGCAGGAAAAATACTACCAGACTCATTTGTAGTATGTACACACTAAATATTTTCTGGAAACTTCAAAATGAAAAGGAATTACTTTGTGCCAACAAAGCAATTATAATAAGGAATCGACTTGAATGCCCTGTGCCATCGATAAAGTGTTTTGTTTTTCATTTGAATGCAAAACTCACCCATCCCCACATAAAATGCAGAATTTCATCCCAGACTGACACATGCAGTTTCCATGACTGCACGTCTGCTGCACACATTTCTATCGTGTATAAACTGGTAATTCCCAAGCGAAGTAAAATACTGCTTGCATTCTTTATGCAGACTAGTCAAAACTCCTATTTAGAAAAAGAAGTCTTTCCTCACAAATAAACTTTCCTCTTCATAAAAACAATGAAAAAGAACTCTAAAATTGTTTCTTTCAATGCTTTGGTTTAATGAGCAAATTAAAATCCCATGATGCTTGAACTCTTTTGCTGTCTTTGATAGTGAGTGCACAATATAGCTCTGAATATAGTTTTACTGACCCTTTTTTCCCCTGCTCCCTGCCCAAGGTAGTATATTTTCCATGGCAGTCTGAAAAGTATAAAAAACTCCAACAAATAGCAAGTAGTCACCAAGGACACAAACCTCAACTAAACAAAATTCCCATTTCCCCTGCAAACTCATAAAACACAAAACAAAACAAAAAAAAATTAAAAAAATCACTTTGTAGCATCGTAAGGTTATTCAGTATTCTGACCACTGTTCTTTTCTATCTTATTTTTTATTATGGACTCCTATAATTTTTACCTATGCAGTAGAAAGTAGGATATGCAATTGTATCAAAAGGTCTTTAAAATGTCACTATGCCATTTTGTATCTAGGTACTCAAGTGTTCATTAAAAAATTTTTAACTCTAAAACAGCAAAATGCATGATGCAAAATTAGTTTGTGATAATATGTAATATCTCCAGATAACCCCTGACATGTGAATTAAGGCTTTTCTGCCAAAATACTTTGCTTTGAGTTTCAAAGTGTAAGAGTTGTCACTCTATTTTCATTGCACACTTAACTTGAGACACAATATTCCACAATTCTTTGGAGAAACTCCTCTCTCCAGGGAACTTGTAATCATACATTGGAATCTGATATTCCTCTGCAAAACCAACAAGGCCATTGATTGCTGGAAACAAACACATCATCCATATATATGGTGAAGAGTTTTTTCTTTTGACTGGAAACAAACTATTATGTACTCTAATTTTATTGGTTTCTAATACCTTTCTCTCTTTGTATTCTGTTAAGCTCTTGGCCAGAAAACCTGAACAAATGCTAATGAAGGGGATTTACATGCATTTAGCCTGCACTGACACATAACCTGTAATTTATGTCAATACTTTCTTCTTTTTTTGTTCTGTAAATTCACAGTTCTTTTATCCAGGACCCACCAGACTATGAGAATGATGAACTTCATTAAGCCTCTCAGCTTGGATTCTAGAGTATTGTTTAAGCTGTCTGAATACTGTAAACAACAGAGATTAAAAAATTATCAACAACGAAGCTATATTTGTATATGTCTGCTCATTCCACACCTAAATCACGTTCTCAGCAAAAGATCACCAAATGGCTTCTTTATCCAAGTATCAAGGTCAAGGAAACATCCCATGATTCCTCCATCTACTCCAAAGAAAGCCCATAATCACACACATCACCTGATCTCTATTCCAGAAAAGGCTGAAACACACCAGCTAACTCAGCAACCTCAGCTAGAGGGTCTTCACAGCCCTTGCTTCTTTGTAAGTCATTGCACAATCTACTCTTCTCCTGTTCCCAAAGTCTTCATGAACATTCTACTCTTCCTTGCATCAAAACTGACCTCTGTGTTGTCAACTTCCACCTTTTCCCGCACCTGGTGGGCTCCTGGAAATTCTGCTGCAGACAGTACTTCATAGCATGGTTAAATTGAAGTGTTTCAGTTCTTTTATTGTAGAAGCAGAAATAAGCTCTATTTTTTAACAGAAGCTATATATAGAGAATGTCATCTGTCCTCATGCATCCTACAGATTGTCACCTATTTAACAACTATGAAACTAGAAACACTATCATGTGTTTCTAGCTGAACTGTAAACTTGTGCCTTTTTAGCATGCATTGCATTATTCTAAAAAAAGGCCAATCCACGCCATCGACACCAAGAGGCAGGTTTTGTTATTACACTGTCAGCTTCCATAAAGACTTCAGACAACCTCTTGTGACAGCTTTTAAACTGCATTTACTTCTCTTTTCCTGTGTACAGGACTCTTTCAGAGATTACTGGTTACTGTGTTCTCTGTCTCCTGTAGACAACCTTGGAAGTTTCAGGGAAATGCACCTTTTTTTTTTCTCTGATAATTCTAAGCAGGTCATTAAAACAAGAGCATATAAATTGTTGTGGGTGATCTGAAATCCTCTAGATTTCTGTTCACATAGGACAAATTTGGAGGCAGATAGTTCTACTTTGAATAGATAAACAGGGAGAAAATGGCAATTGATACTAGAGTCAACCAGAGTAAAAAAAATCAGAAACAAAATTGAAAGTTTTAGTTATGTCACCAGACAAAGCTCCAAAAACAACATTGGAAGTTTTAGTTATGTGCTTTTGCCTGTACACATGAGGATTAGGTGCAATGATCTGTTCACATACCCCTGGTGTAGACTGTTTTATAAATGTTTTCTGGTCAGTTATTCTTAAATGAGATATGGTCTTGAATACTTTTAAATGCTTACTGCAGTGCTAAAAGCCAAGAATGTAAAACCCAAACTTGGTCTTATAATTTTGCGAGATGACAACTAATGATGTAATACCTGTCCATAATGTAGGAGTCAGGAAGGAGAAAAAGCAAGGAATTGTCTAAATTACTTAATAAAACAAAATATTACTTTTTAATTGAAGATTTCATTCTATTATTGCAAAAATTATTAGATTGACTTTTAATTAAAAAGTTTTTATTAAAAGTTTTAATTACAGAGTCAAGTAAAAAGAGCCTTCTGTTTGTAAAAATACACATGGAAACTCTTGACCAACCTGTAGCAAACCAATCCTACAGTGAAGACCACAGACAAGTAAAAATGCCACAATTTATACTGTACTGTAGTTTATATCACTCTGCATTATTATCTCTGCAGATTTAGCTAATCCTGTCACAATCAGCAAGCCTCTAGCTTTGATCCAGACAAACCCCAAAAAAGAGTACTACTGCATTTTGAAAAGCACACTTTGTATCACAGAAAATCTGCTGAAAAAACTTGGTCTCAGCTAGTAAAAATCAGAAAGCCTAGAATTAGAAACAGTTCATAGAGGTAGTTTACACAAGAAAGAAAAATCTTTTGTGTTTCAAACTATTACAATAAAGAAAACTTCTATCATGTTCATAGGCAGAGCATTCTGTAGATCTCATAATCCCTATGCCTCAGTTATATCAAACAGTAGATGTCCAGAACTAAAAAAATACTCATAACACTTGAAATCCCCACACTCACTCCCCAAAATTGCCAATAAATAAACCCCCTCTTTTCCCCAAACCTCTATATTTAAGATGGTATAGGTACTCTGAAGTCACTATAGCAAGAAAAATTCATGTCTGTAGCCAAATTGGCCTTAAACAGACCTTATTAACTGCCTGTAGTACCAAGCAAACTTTAGAAAGTTGGCAAAGGAAGCCAAACAGCTCAGATATTTATGTTAAGCAAGTTCAACTACACTTTGCAGAAATACAACAGCAAAAAGTCAGAATATAGCTCTGAAGTAACTTAGCAACATGTCAGAATATAGCTCTGAAATAAGTTATCAGCATAACTCTTCTTGTGACATTCAGGTTAGCAGTCAGTAGCAATGTCATAACATTCAAGCAATGAAAAGCCCCCAGAATCAACTCAACAGGGTGCTGATTTCTGAGAAGTCAGCCAGCTACCTCTGCTGAAGGCTTTATTGCCTACAGCCCTGCGTGTGGGTCAGCGGGATTTGTTAGGAGCAGAAGCAATGAAACACGTGTCAAAGGTATACAATCACACATGCTTTTCCACCTGAATTAATGGCAAAACTCTGCACATGAGGACACTGCATCCTAAAGGAAAAAGTTTCAATATACTTAATAGTTTGAAATAGTAAGATGTCACTACTACTGTGTCTTGTCTCTTTGGTTTAAGATTTGCTTTTCAAATTCAAAAGAAGTTGAAAAACCTGCACATGTGTGGTTTGAAAAGAAAAAAGAAAATTTTTGAGGTACTGGCATCCTAAGGATTCATTTGCCTCATTTCATTTCTAAAACATATTTTCAATCAGAAAACTAGGAAATGTTTATGCTTCTTTTGGCAGTGTAAAAAACCTTGCTCTCTGACTAATGTAAATGTTTTCACTGGAACTCTTTCAGTGGAATCTAGTGTGGTTATTGAAGTACTAGTTAAATTTCTCTTCATATTGGCAGGTATGAGACATACCTTTCTTTCTTTCTTTCTTCACTGTGAGAATCCTTAAACAGAAAGAAATATTTTGTAAACCAAATTTCTGTAAGATTTGTAAAAAAAGATAATCCAAAACCACTACAGACAAATCCAGTCCTGAAACCCATCCCTTCCTATATATGTGATAATTTATAATAACAAAATGAATACATTTATATATATATATATATATATATATATGAGTCCTGCACACACATACACAAATTCTAAAGCTCTTACCTGATGCTATTTTGCTCTATTTTAAATATTTTGCTTACCTATATTGCTAATAGGGTTTTTCTGTAGTAAAACTCTGGCATTTCCTCTGGCTGCATGCATTTGCAAACAAATTATATGTGTAAATTCTCCATGGCTTGCCAGTTATTAAAGTGGAAATAGCTTAACTATGCAGACAGAAAATCCTCTCTTGATGGGTTTGTAAGACCACCTGGGAGTGCTCTGATCTGAAGCACAGAGCTCCATTGCAATTTCAGTGTGAGTGCTGGCCCTGGTCACAAATATTCACTGATTGATTCAGGGGTTTCTGGGACACTCAAAGCGTTTTCTCCCCCTTCCATCTTCTGAATACACATGGCTTCCATCTTCAAAGGGAATTTTTCCAGTAGAAGGAAAAATGTAGCTAGTTTGCAAAACTACTATTGCTCCTCCAATACCCTCTATCTTACCTCTATAGTTCCTAAGTGCTCTAACAGCTGCCAAGTCTTCCATCTTGGGGTCAATGCCACCATAACCAACTCTCTTTACATACTGGAGTCTACTAAGAAATTGTGTGGACAAGTAAACTAAATATTTGAAGTGCAAAAGAGAAAACTTTTCATTCCCTATGAAAGTTGTCCTAAGGAGAGGTAGAAAAGTTTTTGAATCCAACAAGACTTGGATTAGAAGAGAATGAAATACACACTGCATATTTGTTGCTCATGCAGGGCTTTAGTGAAAGTTTGTTGAAATCAAAAGAAAGTTAATTTTTCTGTTGAGAGTTGTTTTATGAGTGCTCAGGATACTGAATCATCACTTTTATGAATCTAGATGAATACCCTTTTCCTTCCTCTCCTCCTCTTCTGATGGGTAAATCATCATAAAAATCTTCAGGTCATTGAAGAGAATAGTTTTCTGTGAGGAAAGACAGGATTTTGCTTGGTTGAAAACCAACGACTTTGAAGCCCAACAATAACAACATTTTAATGGAAGAAGAAAGGAGAAGGAGAAAGCAGAGAAGATAAAATATTGTGGGAGTGAATTACTGCCGTTCCTTTAAAAGTGATTGCTTTTGATCCTTGCTCAGTTCAGTAGCAACATAAAACATAGAAATAAGAATTTCTGTGACTAGTTACTGTGTAATAAAATGTTAAGATGATGATCAGATGAGTTTCTTATGAAGAGATGAACCCAAAGGCAAAGAACTCTTATACATTATCTTTCCCAAGGGTACTGTACTCTCACCTACTCTAATAGGAATTAATTCCCCAAAATTCTTTGGCACTTTTAAAAGGCATTATTTCCATTAAAAGGCATTAAAATTCCAAATGGTCTGAGCATATTGTGATAGAAAAAGTTCAGAATGTTGAAGAAAATTAGTATATTGAAGTCTTTCCTCCTACCACCACTTCAGTTCAGGAACTAGATGGGAAAGTATAGTTTTACACTATTTTTTTTGTTAATAGCCAAAGGTTTAATGTTATATTTGAAAGTAGACTAGCTCAGCTTAGACTTATATTGGTGACAGACAGTCTTGTCTCTCTTCATGCTGACTCTAGAGATTTTTCATTAGCAGTCTACAGTTTCCTTTATGAAATATTCTTCAGTTTCAGTTCTATTCAAGACATTAGTATGTCATAAAAATTTACATAAACCTCAATTACCTCCAGACAACATTAAATTTTACAGAGAGGTTATGGCTATGAAATTTCTAATTAAACAAGGAGAAGAAATAAATAGAGGAAGAAATTCCACGAAGTCACTCAGCTGCAGTCACTGAAAATATCCCTGTGGGTCTAGGATTGAGGGGCGAAACACATTTTTTGTACCCACTCTCAAGTTACTGACACCATCTTAGAGAGGTAATTTCTTTCATGGGCTTAGATTGTAAGGGGAAACTAGAGACTTGCCACTGAATGAAAATGGATATCTCTCAGTGCAAAGGCAAAGTCCTAAATCTCTGGTGTATGAATGGTGTCGCAGCCACCCTGTTGTGAGAAAGGATAATGGCAAGGTCTTGGAGCCCTCTGGGCCATGTGGCTCAGGAGCACAGATCCTGATGGCTATCCTGATGGATCAGCCCTAGAGGCGAGATTCTGCCATCAGCTCATCAGCCATACCTTGCAGCTGTGAGAGACTGTGGCTGCAGGGCCAGTTTGGCTCAGTTTGCCTCAAGAATATAAACAGAGCAGTGTGCTCCCGTTCATACTGGAGACAATTTGAATGGAGCCCTTTCCTACATTCCTTGGCTAATGTGATTTGGTACTGCATGAAACGGGAAGCATCCTGACATCAAGCAGCTTGTGATAACACTTCACTCTTTGTTTTATTGACTTAGCAAAGCACAAATGATGATTCCTGGTGTAGGCTCTGAAAATATATGATAATTTAATGAAAGACTTAAAATAAGGTATCTGGAAATATTCTGATAAGGAGACATACATGACATTTTGGAGATATTTAGGCTTGCAAAGCAACGCACAACACCTCCCTTCACAAAATAAGAAAAACAGCTCCGTATTCTTATTGTCTCTATGTACACAATCACACAACCAAAAAAATTTAGCCTTTGTAAAACACTGATAAATAGCTTCAAAGTGGGCTTCAAGTGCTTCAAGCTTTGAGTAACTCTGGCAGTTTTGAAAGATAGGTTACTCTGGGCTGTTCAAAATCATTACCAGTATACATGTAACAATTTTTTAACTGCAATTGTTGGGGATTGTAATGAAGGAGAGTCCAGAAATATTGAAAGTGACTGCAGGGCAGAGAAAGGGTCAAATGACGAAGAAAATGAGACCTATTTCTTAAATTGCATACAAGTGAGGCCATATGGATCAACACTGGTGTGTTTTTCATATGTTGGTCTGTAGGAAGTCAGGGAAGATAATAAGTATCCCTGAAACAGTATTTACACTAGTTCTCCTTGGTTCTTAGGTATTCCAGGTTATTCTCTTTTTTCTCCCTTTTACCCACAATTTATACTTTGACTTTCCTCTGTCTTTCAAGGTTAGTTTCCTGCCGTCAGGTTACAGAGGCAGATTCTGAAAAAGATATTTAACAGGATACTTAAAACTGCCACAGAGGTAAGAAGTCTCAAAAGGAATAAGATTGGTTCTACTTTACATTGATCAGAGTAGTATACCCAGGACACTGTAAAGCAGAAAAGAACCTAGCTATTTCCACACTTCATTTAAATGCAGAGATATTTTTTGCACAAGGGATGCTTTAGATGTAGCAGGATGCAATTGCTATGCAAACTCATCTAAGCATTTTTCTAGTCTTCTCAGTCATCATTTTCTCTCTCTGTCATTTATTGGTGTTTCCTAATAAAATGCACCCATACAACATGTGCAGCATCCATCCTTCTCTTGCAAAACACATTTTGTGGATTTTAAATACTGGGGAATCAGGCAATAAAAGTATGGAATAATTGACTGCATTCACAGGCTTTTCAAAACCCTTGGTTTTTTTGTCACAAGATTCACCTGGATGATGAAAGTAAAAAAGCAACTCCTCAGACAAAAAGGAATAGTGTTAAAGATTTGCTTGCTGAGCTTTCATTCTCCATCTACTTCAATCAGCAAATATTATTTAGCTGACATGCACAATTCACCTATTTGGTTTGTTTGGGATTTTCTGCTTATGCTCTTCTGTGGTAGTAAGGAAAGAAACCTTGGAACTGCAAAGAACTGTTATATGGCTTTTGTATATATTTTGTATACTTGTTGACACAACCATCAAAAATGAGAGTCTCATGTTCACAAGTACAGAGAAAGAAAAGTGCAGAGACCTTGAAGTGGGTCAGTTCATCGTTACATGAGTCAGTGTGCACTCACTTGGTTTGTTGTTTTGCAGGAGAATGAAAACAGCAGCAAAACTACAGGGGTATAATGCTGTTTATAGAATCTCACAAAAAGGGCAGTGGAGAGTGGCTTTTCTGGGGACTGAACAAAGCTCTGTGGCCTTTTTCTTTCCACTGCTGAAATCCCTCAACCCATATCTGTTGCTTCATACCATGGGAATGTAAAATTTCCAACCAGATCAGTTCTTTTGGGCCTGAAGTCCTAATCTTCTTTTTCTCCAACTTTTTGTAAAACAACTGTATTGTCAGTTTGCTTAATGACACCTAGAGGCACCTGCTCTGAGGCCCCATCTGAACAAAAGAAAACCTCAACTCTTCCTGAATTTTGTCTCCTGTGGCCAATGATACATTAGAGTCTCAAAGTTTGATTTTGTCTATGGAGAGTTTCCTGTCAATAAGCCATCACAGACATTTCATTGCCACTATAATGCTCTCACTATTACCATTCATAAATCAACAGCAGACAGAGAAATAGGCATATTTTACTTAGATGAAAAAGAGCCTTAAAGTTTTATGTTGCTTTCTCTCAGTGCATAAAACAGCTATTTTGAAAACCTTCCTGGCAGGAACTCTTATGGACCCAAAATAATATTTTTCTTTTCTGCTTTGCATTGCCCTTCAAGAAAGGGCACATTAGCTGAGGAAAAAGGAATGAAAACTTCTTGAGGAAGCACAAAGCATACTTATAAAGTGTAGTTTTGCAGTGAAAATGGTGTTGATTGTAGCCAATATCTTTCATCTACAAGAGTGAGTGATGAGAAGGAAACCATTACAGCTCTATGATAAAGTGCCAAGCCAGAGATCTGCACTTCGTTTTCCTAGGACAACGTATATGCATAAAATCTATAGTCTGCATGCATTCCACATTATCCACATCACTCATCATCCCAGGAAAAGAAACTGGCAAAACTCTTTTAGCCCATCCTCCAAACAGCAAATGTATGAAGTCACAGATGCACCTCCCATTAAACATAATCTTAGAGCCATCAAAATGTATTTCCCACAAGTTAGGGGACATCCAGACTCTACTTTACTTTTTTTACTCCTACCCATTCAGGGTTCTTTTGATATGCATTTTTTATTTGACTGTTGTCATTTGCAGATCTGGGAAATAAGACAGTGTTTGATCTGTCTAGAGTGGAGTTGTTACAGAAAGCAAAAAGATATTAAACTCTTCCTACTTTTTTTTCATCATTCAGTACTGTAAAATAAATCTAACAAGTTGAATGTGCTAGATCCTAAAGAATAAAGCATATATATTTTGCAAACTCTGACCTTGTGTACAGATTTTCAGTTTTTTCACTGTACATTTCCAGACTGTGTGTTAAGAATGTAAATTTGCTTTCACTAGCCCTTGGTATAAATGTATGTTAGTGGATTGTGCCATTATGGGCTTAAAGAGAATTTTGGTTAATCAGAAGAAGGACTGTCAGGACTCTTTTCTTGATCATTCCATATCTTTGTTCAATTCCTTCATCATTTTTACCCCTCAAATCTCTGGATATCAAGAACATTGTAAAGAAAAGCCAAGGTTATTGGAAAAATGAGTCTTCTCATACTACTCAACATTGTGTAAGTGACATCCTGATAGTGAGTGCCTTCTAAGCTCAATTTAAATTGAAAACATATTAAAAGTATAAGTAATTAGATAATTAAGGATCCTATAATGTCAAGAGACAAATTGGTGGGTATTAATTGGTGTATTTTCTCTTTTCTTTTCTTTACAATTTTTGTAATCCCTTAATAAATACTTCCATTATCCTTCACAGCTCTTTTCTTCTATTTCTTCATAGGATCACAGAATGGCCTGGGTTGGAAGGGACACTAAAGATAATCTACTTCCAAACCCCCCTGCCATGGGCAGGAACAACTTTCAATACACCAGGTTGCTCAGAGCCCCATCCAACCTGGCCTTGAACACTCCAGGGGATGGGACATCTTTCTTCTTTTTCCTTTTTATGTGAATGGCATTTACGTGTAGCCTAACATGCTGTGATAGTCAAGAGGTCGTGGACATTTGTACGATGAAAGCTGAACCCACATTGTGAACGAAAAGGCATAATCACCTTGCAGGTGAAGGACAAGTCTTGGTAGGGAATGTAGTGGAAGTAAGGTGTTAACCTCCAGACTCTGAAGTGAATAGGTTCCTTCTGCTGATAAAATAATCTCCTGCCACTGAGAAACAAGATCTTTTATCCTGTCTGATGTTCAGCAATATCACTTCCTTCCTGCTCTGCAGTTTCTCCTTTTGCATTGTGGTGCAATCTGCAACAGAGATTGCAATTAACAGAAATCTGCAACACAGATTGCAATGAATCCACACAGATTATGCTGAACACCCCTCCATTTTAGTGAGCAGAAGTCAGAGAATTGAAGAAAGTTTCAGCTGGCAAGAAGCCATAATAAGCCATAGGAGCAGTAAAAGTTTTGGACTTTAAAAAATAAGTAGCTTGCTGCAAACCAATAAAATTAACCGAAAGATTGATTTGAGTGGGCTTGCTCAGTAAACTCAGATTTAGCCGTAAAGGCTTTGCAATGTGAGACAATGTTTAGCATGTTTAGGATTTCAAATTTTTAATAAGTGATTTATCTTGAAAGTTGTAATCAATGTTTTTGTAAAAAAAAAATTGATTTTCAGTTAAGAAGTTAAAGGGACATCATTTTGTGCTGTTTCAGTTTCTGCTATCTCATTATTACTTACACACTGGTCCCTGTAAGAGATTTTTAGTTTTTCAATAAAGTTTTACATGGTCATCTGGGATCAGATTATTTTTACTAAGCAATTTTGACTGAATGCAGGTGGAAACCATCAGAAGAAATTTTAGAAATAGGGCTGATAGTTCATCTTCTCCAACCCACTGCTCATCTAAACACTCCTCATATGCCATGAGGAGTGTGAATATGAGAGAAAAAATAAAATCTCAGTGAAAGATAAAGATCAATAGGAGATTCACACAGACTTGAAGAAATTTTGAATCGTAGATCTGTCTGTAGATTGTTGTCTGATAATTTACCTTTTGCATTTTATATGACTCATAAACACTTTTTGAGTCTCAGAACTCAGATGAAGATTTACAGCATGATTGTGCATTCCAAAAAGAGAGAATTAAAAATAATTGCAGATTTTCACAACTTTTCCCCTGCTTTTCTTTTAGCTGTTGTAGAATTTTGAATTTAGAAACCTCCTTAAACATCAAAAATTTTGCTTGAACTCTTGTGATAAGGTGGAAAAGGATATAGGATCACTTAACAAATATTGCAATAACTAAGCTAACAATATATTTGAGTGTTCTTTTTGTGGAAATGTATTTTCTCCTGTATTTATATGCATATCAGTAAGAAATTATGAATTTTACAGGGAAGTTTTCTCAAATCTGAAAAGAATTTTTTTGTGCGCAGCCCAGTCAGTGCTGTTAGCTACCAGATTGGCATTTTCAGTTCTACTTCATGTGACCTATAGCGAGATCTTGAAGATGAGCTCAAAGAACTCTTTCCAGACTTTAAGGGAGCACTTTCTCTACAGTCAGCTCCAGTGAGAGAAAGCACATCCTCTAGTGTTTACTATTAAATCAAAAGTATATCTTCGAGTTTGTCTCTCATAACTCCCATGTTGTGTGTTCTCAGAGTAACCCACCACACCCAGCCTGCCCTTCTTTGACAACAACAAGGAAAACTAATCTGTAGGTATTCTGTTCCTTAGGAAGTGACAGTGTCTAAAATGGTGTCACTGTCCTTTTACAGCATTTAAGGGGTAAAATAGGAAAATATCACATTTGTAATCCAACACACTAAAAGACATGACAAATATCTTCTATTAGTTTGAATAGCCATAGCAGATTAAGGCAGAAAGGGGCATATGCCTACCCAAAAGTGATGTGCTTCAATAATCTGAACAGAAAGTTATACACCCATCAGAGTCTATATTTCTTTTGAAAGGTTCTCCATGTATCATGTGCGTGCATACTCCACTCAGGTTTACTGAGAACAGCTAATCAATGTTGATCTTCTGTAGTTTAAGGCTGCAGTTGAAAACATCATCATTAATTTCTCAGACAACATATGCTCAAGTACATCTGTCCACATCACCCCACAGCTCTGTATGTAAAGAAACATCAGCAATATTCTGCTAATGGGATAATCTTCAAATACAATTTCAGAGAAGGTTCTACTATGTGCTGGACTTTTTCCACCCTAGAGGATAGAGCTGCAGATAAACATGGCTTATAGCTTACCAGAAACTCTTTCCTACAGAGTAGCAGAGTATCAAAAACTCTGGGGGATGTAAAAGCAAAAAGTGAAAGTTGTGACAAAAATTAAGGGTGATAATACTATAAAATAAATTAAAATCTTAAGTTTCTGTTTGCATTCTTCAGCTTTCATTTAATAATTTGTTTTTTAGTTGCATTTCCCTGGGACTGTTCTATTGAAATAAATGTTGTCCAGGAACTGTCTTTACTTTTGAAGAATAATTATGAGAATAATACACTTATTTAAAATATCAGCTTGAAGAGGAAAAGGAACATAGGAAATACCAGTCCTAAAATTGAAAAAAAATCAAATGTATGATTGTTTACTATAGCACAGTTGGAAAGAAATGTATCAAAAGGAGGTAACACAAAAGTCTCATTGTACTTACTGGAATTTTTAAGGAAAAGAGTTGAGTACCAGTTCATAGCCCTATTTTTGCTTGCTTTTTTCTGAACTCTCCATATACAATATTTCAAAACATGTGAACAGTAAAAAATAAAAGTCAAAGCTGCTTTTAAGGACATAGCTGAAGTGAAAACCAGAATTAATTGAATAAATGAGATTCATTAATTTACTATTTCAAGTGAAGGCAATGCATGCGGGGTTCCATCAAGGTTAATCAATTTATCTGTCTGAAGGGACCACAGCAGAATGGTGAATACCAGATGCTGGCGTTGAAATCTGTTTCTTATTGGTGAGTCAACAGAAGTCAAGGGATTTGTAAATAATTCAGATCTTATTTTTGTAATAAAATGACAACATTATTGACATGTGTCAAGACACCCTATCTTCACAATTTTGTAGTCTAGGAAAACTGTTAAATAGAATCATCACAAATAACTGGTTTATGACTAATAATGTAGATTACAGAATTACAGCACAGCTCATTATTTGTCTGACTCTGTCAATTATGACTTTGTTTTCAGTTGATTGTCCTATTAGAAATTTTAAAGATGTGCATGCTGGGTGTATCCTCCAGAGTGCTTCAATGCATTTGTTGAGTTTGTAGCCCTGGTTGAAAACTTGCATAGAAACGATTTCTTCACTTCTGAGAAAGTTACGTTTAACAATGCTACAAATAAAGCTGATCAATTTTGATTTAAAGCATTTGAGCCTCCCATTTTGGGTACAAACTTTTACGGGGTTTGATCTGGGAGGGAGGCTGGTGTCAGTTTTTCTTCTGTTGTCCCGGAAATAATGGTCCAAATCCACTGGGGGCTCCTCCTATGCCAGTAGCATAAACTGTTCCAGGAGACAACCTCAAATACTGGAATTCAATCCCTTAAACTTAAAACAAAGCAGTCTGTCATGACTTTGGGTTGTGTCAAATAGTACAGGTCAGGGACCATGACCAAGGGCATTTCGTTTGCTGCAGCCCTGCTTCAGGGGCTAATATAATTTAACAGCTTGGACACAATTGCTTCCCCTCCAGTCTGGCCTCTGTATCACAGTGTTCTCCATCAAGTTTAAAATGTTTTTAGCCTTTATAAATTACACTTTATGAATGCTTATACAGTTAAGCAGCCAACAAATCAGATCTCACAAAGAAAACCTGAGCTCTTAATACGTCAAGTAATAAAAAATGTTTATGCATGTGACTGGATTCAAACATTGTCAGGGGGTAGATTAGACAAATATTGCAAGTCATTTGAAAAATAAAGCGTGCACATTCGGTACAGTGACTTGCCCAGCAACTATGGTTCCCTTAAGCAATCTTCTGTCACCCTAATCATGATGTTATAAGGTTTGGGGTTTTTTTTCTTGTCCTTTCAGGGCTTTTTCTTTCTCATTCCCTCTTGAAAGTCTGCAAGAAAGCGGTCCCACATCAGTCTTTTGCTCTGCACACTGACTGCTTTCCAGAGAGCAGCTTGTCATTCTATGAGGCAGGGTGAAGAATGGCATGACACAGACACATTTACTGAAAAAACAAATGTTAAATTCCACAAAACTGTGCAACTTTTGCTTACAGGACAGCATCTTAAAATGGAACCTATATTAAAAAATACTTTAAAATTGTGCATACCAAAGGAGAACACACCCTAAACAAAAACTTCCCCTTTTGGACCACCTTTAACTCACAGCCTTAGGCTACCTCCCTAGATTAGTTCTTCATTTTATATATTCCTTAGATTTACAAGAGTTAAATGTACAGAGATGTATAAGTATAAGCATTAGCATGAGAAATACATGCAATAATTTCTGTGGAGGTGCCATGTCTATACAGCACGTCCAGTCAGTGGTAAGAAAGATGCAACATGGAGTTTTTGGAACTACCTAAACCTTTGTGTTTCTTCCATTTTTTTTCTTTCCATACACAGTGAACTGTGTGATGTTTTTCCTGAGTTTGGAACTTCAATACTAAGAAAATAAGCAAGTGGTTAAACAGATTTTTAGAAGGCGGAGATGCAGCTGTTTAATTTTACCTTGCTGAACACATATATACACAAAAAAAGAGATTATTGTCAGTGATATATAACTTTTTTAAGAAAATGGTGTTTTATTATAGAAATTTCAAGCAAAGTCTATGGTATTTAAGTGTAAATTCCCATCTTCTTGTTTCAAGATGTGCTTGGGTTTTTAAAACTGTCCCAATTCTCCCTCTGCTGCAGAAAAAGGAGGTGGAAAATTTAGACTCAAAGTCAGCCAACTGTTTTGTGCCGATTTACATTGAGCAAAATGCTTTCAATTTGTCTTTGCATACAGTTAAATTGTTACTGTAGGTTTGTTCTTACTGTAAGAAACCAGATTGATCAGCATCTCTTATTTTTATGTACTGCAGAAAAAAAAAAGAAATAAGATATTGGTAGAGCTCATATGATCTGACTTGAGTTCCTGAGAGTCTAAAACCTAATGTCAGTCTGTAAGGTCTGTTTGTATAGAATATATTGTGTTCACTTTCACTCTGGAATTGTCATGTTTTTCCATGTAACAACATTCCTCCTAACAGTAACATAAAACACTGCCTGTGCTTGGCATGGTAGTAACTGAGAGCATAAATTAGTTTGCCTTTGGGTATCCTGGGTGTTTTCTGAGTATCGGGATTAGATATGTTCTTCTGAACACATTAATGAACGAACATTTTCTTACTCTCCTTCAAAGATTTATCTTAAGTTTAGGAGTTGTCTTATTCAGTTCACAAGCATAGCTGTATTTTTGTGTAGAGCTTTGAAATGTCTCAAATGAAGGCTCTTAATTTACTGGAAGTAAAATTAAGGGAGGGGTAATTTACCTCAGCTATTTTTAAAAATGCCTGAGATACTCTGAAGTTAAACATGTTTTCACAGATTGTAAACGAACTGCAGCTGAGTTAGACCTGCAGTTAAGTTTAATTTCTCTTTTAAGAGAGATTACAAAAAATATTTTAAATCGGAAAAGCCAAATTGGGGTGTACTGTGAAATGAATAATGACTAGTCATCTAATGACAGTTTGCAAAAATATGTTAGGGAATGGTCATACCGTTGGAAAGGACCAAGGAACCAGGATAAACTGACAGTAACTGACATTGTATGTGCTTTTTCCAACTCAGGTTTAAGCAGAACTAGTGCAGAAAGCTGCAGAGGTGCCTAAGCCAGACCAGTTTTGTTGCCTTCAGCTGTGCATATGTGACCTTCCACATGAGAAAGGGGCAAACTGTCAAACCACGACTCTGTTGAGTCTGGAAAGTTCACTCCTCACTGACCATCTTTTTCATGGTTGATTTGTTATTGCTAGCAGCAGTTGCAATATCTGAGCAGCAGATCACCAACAAAGCAGTCCTTAGACGACTTGATGGAGTCTCTGATTTCAGATATGATGAGATGAAAAGTGTCAGAACTTTGACTAACTGCAAGAAATGCTGAGAAAATCAGGGCAGTCTATGAAGGCATTGGTGGCTGTTCACTGAAAGTCTCCTAAGTCTCAACAGAAAGACAATTTGTCGATTGAACTTGAAAATTATTTGTGCTATGTATTAGACTGTAGCAAAACTCAGGGGATCTGTGTACTTATCTCTGTTAAAGCTGAACCAGAAAATTCTAGACTTCCATTGTGCACCTTGCAGAAGCATCACTGTGACTCACTGGCAGAAAGAGAAAGAATTACCACTAATTTAATGACTGATTACCTGTCTGGAGGCACATAAAAAATGGTTGTTTGTCAGCCTTGTCCACTGCTTTTTCACCTGACTGGATTATTATCTTCCTTCTGCATTATTCCTATTTTAAAGCTCTCCTCACCAGGCTGGGCAGCTGGTTGGCAAAGATGCTTTTGTCCCATGCAGTTGGGTGAATGCTGTCTCTCCCTCTCAGGGCTTGATCCTCAGAGGTCATAAAAATCAAAACCCTGTAGCTGACACTAAGTACACAGCCAGGTGTTGGCCCAAGGGATCTCCCTGTACTATGAATATTCCTAAATGATCTTGTACTTTCCCTTTGCTAATAGGAAACAACAATAATTGCTCTGAAATCAATAAATATGTCTGAAGAGACCTAGCTTCTATGAATTTTTAAGAAAGTAATTATGGTGCTGTTAAAATTTTGTTTTGTCATTTCTGAGACTTGGGAGTGTGGCTGGACCACATTTAGAAGTCTTCTTAGGCCTTGAATGCTCAGTACTTCCAAGACACTTTGAACAATGCAAACTGTAGCACACAGCTTTCGTATCACTGATGTCTTGAGGGAGAAGACAAGGAATCCTCAGTCAAAAAGTCTGTCAACCAGCTTTTGATTTGCAGTATGCTACATTGCTATACCATCAGTAGTGAGCATAAGAGTTGTATTTTCCCCAAATTCAAAGGTGTTATGGGGCGAGTTGTTTTCTTGATGTCAGGGCTTTGATGGTTTTCAGTGAAATGGTTGTCCAGACTGAGGATACTTTCACAGTTGTCAGGTATTCTGCAAGTTTTAAAGTCTTTATACTGTTGAGTGATGAGGTGGAGTCATGTCATCCTTTCACTTAGTTTGTGTCATTAATTCTTTATTTTGTTTTGTGAATTCTTCCTGATCTTTAAAATGGTAAATAGCTGTTTCTTTTACTACTTCCAGTTTTTGAAAAACAATTTGTGGAGTTGGATAAGGTCCATCATTGAGTTCTCCAGTTCCATTACGCTTGTGATAGCTAGAAGCAGGTCTATTGAGGTCAGAGTGTGAACTTTTGATCTAAAGCATTCAGGAAGTACCCAGTATTTTTATAGGTGTAGTACAATTACATCTTGAATGGCAGCTTCACCAAAAGATCAAGAATTGGAGGACAATAAACCTAACCTGTCCAGAGGACTTTTCCCCATCAAAATGAAATACTCACATGTGTTAGCAGTATGGAGTAAACTTGTGCTATTCTGCCTGATGCTAAAAATAAGAGACATGCATTTCCTTTCTAAAAACAAACTGTATCTTGCAAGGAACTTGGCTATTTGTAGTATGTTAAACATCTTATATGAATTAAAGATAAAATATGTTTGCTTATTTTAACAGAGAGAAGCAGGTTATGGAGACTTAAATTATAATTAGTTTTAAATTGTATCAATTTGCTCAGAAACAGGTGAAAAGAAATCATGGTTTCCTGTTTTAGCCTTTTCTTCTGACATAAGCAGAAAAACAGGGAAATGAAGTGGAAATAACTCTACTACCACAGAATAATCAGTTTCTGTCTGAGATCTGAGATGGTCATCCGGTTTTGGATAACAGGGAACAAAGGTAGAAAATTTATGAAGACAGTAAGGATGAGAATATATTTTAAAAAAAGCAAAACATCAGTACAATACATGCAGACAACATGGAAAATG
The DNA here is from genome assembly GCA_013400955.1 of Drymodes brunneopygia. Lineage (NCBI taxonomy): Eukaryota > Metazoa > Chordata > Aves > Passeriformes > Petroicidae > Drymodes > Drymodes brunneopygia. Next base: position 484,988 of record VZTZ01026998.1, read on the forward strand.
ACAAGATCCTCTGCTGTATCTGAAATTGCTAAAATTTGAGGAAGATGCTTAAGATTCAAAAAGTACTCTGTCTTTTTATGAGAGAAAATGTTTTCCATATATATCTGGATTTTCCTTGAAAGTTACTGAAAAGTTAACTTTCCTACAAGAAAAAACGTTTTCTCTATTTTTTTTACTCTGTTACCTAAAAACAGTGTATAAAATAGTTTGAGATAAAGTGTTAATGATTTTATCATTAAAAAGGCAGAATATGTCTATATGAGCCATTTAGAGCAGCAATTTTAAATTTTGTATTTGTTTTGTGTAATTATAAAAACAAGTCAATGTGTTTCAGATTAGATGTTTTGCTAGCACTGGGAGAATAATCATTCTTCAAAATAAGTGTTTCTTTCTGCTTTCCCAAACTGGTCAATAAGCAAAAACATAAATGATAGGTACAGAATTGCTTTTTCCAAAATCCTAAGATTATTCCATATTTGTCGAAAAGATTGTGCAAGAAACGTGGCTGTTGATAGAAAAATAGCACAAAACGCAGTAAAAGATTTGAGGGAAACCATCTCCAGCATTTCAGATACTGACTCTAATTGCTGGAGGCTGAGAAGACAGAAACTGTTGTATTTCAACAGATAAAGACAAAAGCAGAGACTAATAAAACAAAATCTTCTTTTCTCATCTAATTCTTTTCATTTAAGAACACGTGACAGCCACAATTTGTCTTGCTTAAAATAATTGGCAGCTGGTAACAGCCATGCTAACAGATGGAACTTTGGTGTTATGTGTATTATTGTTTATGCATGAGAGTTGGGAAGATCGGATGAAGGATTACCAGAATGTGAAGATGTTACTTGCCTTGCAGCAGAAAAGGGCTTATTCTCACCTCCAGCTCCCTTCCTTTTCTATGTTTGTTCATGAAAAAGATGGAATTTGAGGTTTGGGAGAGAGCAAGGCAAGGCTGCATGGTAAATGTCACAGAGACGACTTAAAAGCAGTAGCTCAGAGAGTTTCCTAGTGCCTTATCTTCACTCTTATTTTGATTTACAGGTATTGGCATTATGCCTTGATAAAACATACAGCTGGCTGAACGAATCTTTTTTTTCTGTTGAAAAAACATTTTAGCTGACCTATGATGACACTAACTGCATTTTTTAAAAATCTTACATATTTTTCTATACCCCACAATGTGCTTTTCTATACCCCACAATATAGGCAATACAGATTTTGTTCTTGTCTATACATATAGATCCTTTCCACTACAGCCATCTTTGCAGTTTATTGATATTGGGAGTAAGGGCCACTTCTACCTCTCCTAAAGAGAGCACACTTCAGAGAGTGCTGCTGCCATTATCCCTACTCTGTGCCTCTCTTCTCCTGATGACCTGGGTGTTATTAATTACTTTTATCATATAAGATGATATTCCGTCTCTTTTGCTTTATGACTCCCTTTCTCATTCTCACTTAGGATGGATGTATCTGCTGCTGCCTCCATGGATCATAATCTCTCAGGCTCTCTGCTTCAGCTGTGGTAGGGTAACAGAGGGGCTTGGATGAGGAGCTCAGCTGGCAGATATGTCAGTATGAGCTAGCTGTGTTTCACTGAGAAAACCTGGAAGTTGGAACAAGCAGGAAGTGGCTTTCAAGATTTGCAGTCATCTGAAGGAGGTCAGTGTTGTTGTGTATTAGAAAATTAAAGGGAAAAAGTCCCAGATATGTGTACTGAGTGACTCAAAGGGTTTGACCTTCAATTTGTCTTGGCCCATTCAAGATTTATTCAGATTGTATGGAGTCAGATTTAGGATTGCAGCAAAAAGCTGTTAGAGTGTGAACTCTTTCTCTGGGAGATGCTTTGGAGTCTGCCATGTGTCTACATTCATATAAGAAATTTCAGTTAAGGAGAATGAATTCAAGATGGCTGTGGGCTTGAGCACAGGACCAGATCCTACTTGGATAACACGCGGTGCAGAGGGAGCATCGACTGACTGGCTTTAATTCCACAAGAAGACAGCTCTCTGTTGGCTGTCTGTTTTCAAGGACAGTCTACTTTACTTTAAAAACATTAAAGGAGGTAAAGAAATTATCTGCTGTAGGCTTCCTTTACCAATTTCTTCCTGACAATTTAATCCAAGTAGGTCTAGCAGGTTCAAGGCAAGAATTCTTCCATGTGCCAAGTGAAGCTGACAGAAGTTAATATGATTGACTACAGACAGCTACCCCCTCAAAAAATGAATGCTCCTTTTCACAATGACTGTGGACAGTCAGGGGTGCAAACACATTCCATGTTTTTAGTATTTCTCTGGCTGTCAATAATATAAAGAAGATACTTGTAATTGAGGCATGCAGTTTCAGGCTCCTAAACAAAAATATGAAGGGTCTTGACAGCACACTTTTGCTTCTAAGATAGCTAATTCATGATATAGATCCATGTTTTGTTCAAAGGCCTAAAGGAAACTGAAAGTGACCAGTCCCTTTGCAGTAATAGCTTTACACTATAAAATGCAGACAAGTATAACTCCCTATTAAAATTTAATGCTGTGCTTTAGATAGATTTTCCCCCCTTATGTTCTAATTGCACTCATTTGAAACTACCTTATAGTGGTATAATAGAATTAATGTGAATGTAAGGTCTAATGCCCTCTCTCAACACCATTAGACAGCTATATGTGTTTTTGTAGGCAGGTATGAGATCAGCTCTGCCCCTTCAGGGATGCGTGATGGAGCCTGTCCAGCTGTGCAGTACCAGGCCATTGGCAGACTGTGCCAGCTTGGGCAGCATTAGGGGAAAGGCAGCCTCCCCTTAACGACCTATTTCTCTTTCCATTCACTTCTATTAAATCTACCCCTTCCATTGTCATAGGTTTTTAGTAACTCACAGTAAGTGCATTAATGGTGCATTTCGGGTTACTGGTGAAGGTTATCCCTGCTTTATAGAGGAAGACCAGGCTTAAATGATTCCATGAAGGTCACAGTATGTATGATCACAAAAAAATGGTGGTTTTGTTTCTGTCTCAACTTTCTCCCTTGCGTTAAGGGAAAAGTTCATGTGAACCTTTTCCTTTCATGGTGCTGTGATTGGGGAATATGTGTTTTATTCAGCAGCGTTGACCTGAAATCTTGATAAAGAGCTTGTTGCAGAAAACACCTTAAAGGGTAAAAACAGTCTTGAAAGAGCACTTCAGTAGACAGTTCAGAAGTCAGATGAACACCTGTGAGTCTCCCTTATAATCAATACTTCAAAACATTTAGTTAGAGGAGATTATGCCTGTAGTTTCTACATTTGTCTTTCCCTTGCTGGCTGCAGAAAGAGGTAGGATTTTTTTGCCCCCATGTAGTCGCTGACCAAAAATAACTTGTTTTTCCTTCATCCTCCTTCTCTGTACTTGGATACCCTGGAAAGGTTTAATTTTCTGTCAAAATTTTGCACGAATGGCAGGAGGAAGGTTGATCTCTCTTCTTCAGTGGTGCATCTAGTTACAAACTGGGAGAGGATGAAATTTTCACTTTAGAGACTTCTGATTTTTTTGATGCAAGGTTGATTTTTCATTGTATATTTCTAAGGAATGTAATTTGGAAATTGTGAACATTTATTTCGGCTAAATTCATTTATAGCTAAATCAAACAAGATAAGTAATTGACTTAGAAATGTTTAATTGTAGAATGCCAAAATACATGCTATTAACTCTTTTCTATGATGAAATAAAATTTGACTATAGCCTAAACAACTACATTTATTTTTTTGACATCTGTGTTACATGCCTGAAAAATGTTTGCAACAGTTTCCAGCCATTATGAGATAGATGGTTGATGTGCTTTTAAAGGTACTGCTATTGATTGCTATTTTTATTAAAAAACTAGGAGAAAAGGAGAGAAAAACTAGTTAAAACTTCATTTTTTCCCATAAAAGCCACTCATTTGCAGAATCCCTAAAATGTCTAGAAAAAAAGAATTAATTAAAGATGATGATATTTATTTTAATGAAGACTATTTAATTGATTTCAGTCCTGTTACCTCAGAAAATTGGCAATAAGGCAGTTAATAAATTCTTTTATTGATCAATATACCTCAAGAAAACAGCAAGACGCAGGAGCTTTATTTAAGCATATAAAATTATAGGATTTGGATTTAACAACTTAAAAAATAAAATGAAGTATCTGGTCTGGGCTAACCTGAAATTTTATCATGTTTTATAGAAGTCAACATAAAACTGTTCCACAAGGATGCTAATCTTATCTTTTTCCAGTTGGTTTCATTAGTATGTAGGTTAAAAGCTTGAGCATGTGGCTGACCGTATAATAACCCATCAAGATCATTGCTTGAATTAGCACACAGGAAGAGATACTGCCCCTGGTTATTTAGTCCCTCTTTCAGTTGCTAGTTTTTTTTGGTTTTTTTATGTCACCCAACAGTATCTAGCTACATCTTTTTCTATTAATAGATAAAATACCATTCAAGTCACAGAGGTCAGCAGAAATCAAAGATTTAAAACCCACAAAATATATTTAATCTCTGATTTGTTAGAGACACCCTTGAAAAAAAGGTCTCATAAAGAGAAACTGACCATAATACCCTCAGATGAGAGGCCTCTGACCTTTCATTGAACAATGGCATTGAAGCATGTCTGTGTACTATCACTCTACTATGTCCACTAATGCTTATTAGGAAATTCAATGACTAGAAATGCACCCCTATCTGTACTCTTGCTTCACTTTTTAGCTATTGTAAAGCCTTTAAATCTTAACTGGTTTCATCTGTTCTTCCTAAGCCACAACATTTCCCCATCTGTGCTGTGCAGTGCACAGAGAACTTCCCTAGTGTGATACTGGGTTCTGTGTCTCCATGATGTGCCCCTCAGTGACAGCCAACACATGCAGCCCCACACCTACTGTGTGCCTTATCTGCTCTGCAATCATATATCCAGAGTACTGAACAATTATATTCTCTCTAGACAAAGGTGACTTGATCTATACTAAGCTGCAGATTGCACTCTCTGACTTTATTGAGGCTTTTATTAAGATGTGACACCGAATGAAATGTTAGGTATTGGACTTTGGTAGGTTTTTTTTCTGTTCGATTTTCCTTTTTTTATTTTGCATAATGAATATTAATCTTCTAACTTAAGTGGCTTTATAGATTTTTGCATTACTTATTTAAAACATTTGTATGAGTAAATCACAAGTATTTTAAATCCTTTGCTTCTGAATAAGGTTTGTAACAAAGAAGCACACAGTGAATAACAGTGCTTAATAAGGGGAAAACAACTCAAGCTCAACAAACTTCAGTTTGTAGAAAATTAAAATCTGAGCAATGGTTGTGTATTTCAGCAAGGTGGGGTATGATCAGCAGGTTTAGAAAAGATTGAGTCACTTGTTTAAAGGCAGTCAAAATGGAATTCTTGTTTTTCTCCAGTCTGTCACTTGCTTAAATGTGCTCACTTAATTCCCACCACCATGAATGCAAACATTAGCGCTTATTTTTTCACTGCAGGCTGATGTCTACCCAGCTCTGGCTCCCTTATCACAGTTCTGAGGTCCATGGGAATATGCCTCTTTCTTCTTTACTGTGATCTCAGTGTTAACTCAGCAGTATCATTTCACAGAACGAATCTCTAGGAATAGTAAGAAGGAAATATTCCTGAATTACCCCTCCATAGGTTAAACATTTTTTTGAAACTGAGGGAACAACAAGGCTTTGTGCAATTCTTTTTTAATAGATGATTTAATATCATTTTAATTCACAGTAGACTGTTCAAATTATTTTAATGTGTTTTTCTTCTCCCTTTAAGCCATTATTTAAAACTTTTAAATGTTCTTCTGTTAGTAAAATTACATACTACATTAATCTGCCCTAAAAATGCTGAAGTTCATTATATTGCAATTATATAGTTTGGGTAATTAAATATTTTTAATTTCATACAGTGCATTCACGGCAGGTGGTTCAGGAAAACAAGAAAGAGTGCAGAGACTTCAGATAACTACTTTCATTAACATGCAAAACCTTCTTGAAAAGGTGCCTTTCTAACTTCCCTGCTGGAATGTTAGCAGAAGGTTATCTTCATGGACAGAAGCAAGCAGGCAGCAGGCACAGGGCAGACAAAATTGCTGCTCCTCAGAGAAGGAGCTGTAAGCTGAGCCCTATGCTCACATCCTCCAAAACAATCTAGACAGAGGTCTGTCAAATGCAGACAGTGGGGATCTGGTCAATACCAGCCTTTAGAAATACAAGGAATGAGAAGAGAATGCTACAGGCACAAATTCATAATGACAATCTTCACTGTCCTGAATCGTGTCTGCATATAAGCTGGCAGTTTTCTTCTGAAGTGAGAATCCTCAAAACCCACAAAAGTGGATTTGAGAATAAAATAATTTACATCAAAGTAGCAAAGAAACTTCAAAATATAAAGATTTTATTATTATTCTTACTAAGCACAAAGAAATGTATTGGCAATCAAAAGCCAACATATTTCTTGTGGTGTATTGTCTCATATTTCCTTTAGTAAATACATAGATGAAAAGTATTAAGGAGCACCTAATTTTTTTTCAATAATTTAATTTTTATTCTGAAATTAGTAGTAGGATTGTTTACACAAAATATTTTTGCAACAAATTTCATTCAAAAAGCAGGTACTTCAAAAGGGGTGTAACATTTCCTATTAACAATGCCTGTGTGCACTTCTGTGTACTGTTTATTGCTGTATGCTACTTCCCTCATCCTTAATGTAATTCCCTTATTTCACTCCCAGCAATTGTCCCTCTAGCTCTGACCTTGCAGGCCACATCTACTCTGCTCCTACTAATCTGTCAACAGGGAATTTGAAACAGACCTGCTAAGTACTGGGGAAGTTCTGGCCGTGTGTCCAGCAGCAGAAGTGTTTAGAAAAGTTTTTGTAAAATTTCAGAATAGTCTTTTAGTTAAGACAAAAGTCACAAATAAAATAATACTCAAATCAGATCCAGGTCTTTATTAGGATGCTTTTTGTTCACTTTCATAACTATGGAACGCCTCTTTGTGGTATGATCTCTCAGTTCACATTAGAAATCCCTTTCCTGAAATAAATTCATTAAGATTGATGCTAAACCACATGAGGTTTTCTTTTAAACAATGCCAAAATGGTTTTTTTCATTATTTCAGTAGTGTTTTATGCAGATTTTTTGAACTTAAACCAAATCCTTCACAACATAGAAGGAATAGAGAATATAAAACTGTAATGCAAAGACCATTAATAATTTTAATAATTCCAATAATTTCATCAAACCCCATTTGAAAACCAGTTAGATTTCCTGAACATCCTATTTCTTTTACAAGGTGGTATGGAGCCTCTTGCAAAACTTTTTAGAACATTTTCTGTTTCCAAACTGAAAAATTTATAACCACATCTATCTGTTTCAGTCTGCAAAACTATTCTGGAAAAGAAGTCTAAAAAATGCACCACTGTCCTTTTTTAGGAATCTAAGCTCAAGTCCTGTTTTTTTAAAAAATCTTACCCTGAATATGAATCTAGTCTCTTAAAATATAATGAAAGCTTTTCCAGTGATTTTTCTTGAGGATGCACCTAGGTATAAGATTTTCATTAACATTAGAAAACTGATTTAATTTCTTTTCTCTCAAACAGAATTCAATCCACAGGAAGTATAAAATTCATCCCTTTCTGTCAGCTAGCCATGACAGCAGGTTTCCATTCCTGATCGGAGTGATTGAACCAGATCATGTCCAAAGACCCTTTCCAACCTCAACATTTCCGTGATTATGTAATTTAAATGGCTTCAAAAAATTGCTGCTGAGTAATCTCAAAATCTAAAACTTAGTGAGTCACTAACCAAGAATTAATTCAGATGAAACATGTTTTGTGAGTCAGACCGTGATCTATACTTTCAAAAATAATGCCAACCGAGTCTGGTCTGAAAGCCAAAAGAGTTTCCTCTCCAGAACAGTTTTATTTTTCTTTATTTTCCTTTCCCTTTTCACTTTATTTGTATTGACCAATTTATCTGCATGTGCATTAACTGATTCAAAGTTCTCGTTAATCCTGCCCAAAGAGGTTTTAGAATATCTCTCCAGGGAAATATTCAGAACTTGACAGGATATGACCCTGAGGAATGTGGTAAAACTTTGAAGTTGAAACTGACTTTGGGAATGCTTCAGCAAAGGAATTGGACCCACAGGGATTCCTTCCAACTTGAATTTCTCTTACTTTTCTTTTTCTTTCAGTTTTATACTGAAAACTAGTATGACATTAGAAATAATGTGACATTTTTAGGTACATCCCTTTCTCAACCACAATTGCTGACAAAAAAGACTCAGGTATTTATCTCCTCAGCAAAACCAATCCTCTGGCAATGCCACCATCTTAAAAAAGGCACCTATATGTCTAAATTAAGGTATCATACTATTCCTCACTGTTGTTCTACTGTTTATTTCATAACAGAAAAAAAAATAATCAATGTAGCTATTGATCATAATGGTCTATTATGGTGGGGCTCAAACTAGATAATTTTTAATGTCCCTTTCAAACCAAGCCATTTTATGATTCCGTGATTCTATGATTCTCTCAGAGGTGTAGGTATGGACTTTCATTGAGCAATTTCCACTTGTTAGGTATATCCATTTTATTTAAAGTAATTTTTAATTCAAACAAATAGGAAAATGTTCTATTTTATAGTAAGGAAAATCAAGGCCACCTGTGCAATTATTGGACCAAGTTATTTTCAAAAACTGTTTGGTTTCAACAAGTGATAGAATAATTAGAAACAGATTACATATTTTTTCCTTTACAGGAACATACATGCCACATTGGCTTGAAACAGTGTGAAATAGCCTTGGGATTTCTCAACTTCAGTTTAGCTGCATAAATCTTAGGAGTTCTTGGAGTATGCCTGCTTTCTACTCTGTTCTTGACTTTCTCTTATGTCTGAATAGTAATGAGAAAGACAGCACAATCCTCAGCTCATGCAATCAGCTGAGAATTCTCCTTCTGCATAGGAAATGGTAGTTGAACAAAGAAATTGACTGCAAAGGCAGAAAAAAACCTTCACGTTCCTTGATGACTCCTTATTTATGAGGATGTTGTTTTAAGTCATTCAATAAAGTAGAGTTTAATAAATAAATACATTTTTGCCATTCAGTCACCGAGGTGTAAAAAAATTTTCAGGCAGTCTGTTTATGCCCAGAAATAAGAACATTGCAACAAAGTATGCAATATCCACACCGTTACTTTTATGCTTGATTCTTCACCACCAAATTGTGAGGAAAGTTTCTGACTGAAACGTTAATTAAAATGCTTTTTTAACCACTCTAAAAGACAACCCTGAACAGATTAGAGGATACACTGATTTGAAAATACAGTAAAAATTCATTTGTGTGTTTGTGTGTGCCTGAGAGAGGAAGGGGTCAGATCAATTTAAAATGTGGAGAGCATGAAGTCTAAATTATGTAAACTTCACAATGCATAAAAGCTACTTAGTCTGACTGTACACACCTGCTGAAAGCAGGTGGGAAAGAGACAAAAATGTTGCTTCACTTTTTTTTCTTGCAGACTTTTCAATGCTTTTAAAATTCTCCAAGTCCTTTGAGCTATTTCATAGTTAACAAATGTAGTCTAGAGAAATGGATGAGGACCTCTAATGCCCTGGGGAAGCAAAAAGGATCCTTTTCATATGAATCGCAGCTTATTATGTTAGCAGTTCCCATATTTTTTTTACAAGTTTTAATAATTTTCTTATTTTTCTACCAGAAAAATAGTTTCATTCAGAGAAGGATGGTCAGATTTCTAGCAAATGTTATTTTCTATCTCTACTTCAGACCCTCTCAGAATTTACCAATTTTATCTAATGAAATTACCTTTCATGTGTAGGGTGCTGGCAGTTTTTCTGTCCCCACTCCCCACACCAAGCTATTGTGGTTCATGTGTTTTTATTTACAAACATTCATATTGCAGGACTGCCTGGAGAAATATACCGAGGAGGTCAGGATAAGAAAGAAGGAATATAACATATTCTTTTGTTTCTCAGTCAGGATTCAGGGCCTAAATAAGTCTGACTCCTTTACCTGTTTACAATTAAAAACACATGTCCAATTTCTAAATCCCTTTTTAAGAACCAAATCAGTAATGAATATTTTAAAAACCTCATAATTGGGAGAAAGTAAGACTGTGTCTCTCCTTCTTCCCAAGATCTTGTGAAGTGGGGGAAGAAACCATGGGGTGGCTTGTCCTTGTTGCAGCTATATTTTCCAGTTCTGCCACCTGGCTCAAGGTGATTCTTCTTTTGGCTTCAATTTGCCTTGATTGTGGGATGTGTGAAAGCTTTACAATAATATCTCCATTACGGATGGGTGCCATCATATCTGTGGTCCAGGCTGGCTGACCACCATGCATGAGCCCTGGACGTGTGCTCAACAGTGACACACTCACCTCCCTGATCACTCTCAGAACACCCTCAGAAAGGGCACCTCTAAATGGAATCCGCAGTAAGGTCAAAGGACTACAGTCCAAATTTTTATGCTACAAGAGCTTGCCAACATAACAGCAGGTTTTTCTTGTGCTTTTACTGGCTTTTTATCAGGAAGGACTCTGCATCTTCTGAAAAACATCTTGTACACTGCAGGCACCAGGGTGGGTCCTTCAGTTGGCAAGAAACATTCTCCTGGAGATACGCTCCCAGGTGTTGATTGCTTGGACATGAAATCATCCTGAAGAAACATCAGATGTCATTGCCTAATGATAAGTTGGACACTGGCAAGAGACCTTCATACACTGTGAAGTAAACTTCAGTAGGGAGTGCTTTTGGTGTGAAATAGGTGAGATAACAAGAATTAAGCATTTCTTCTTTGATGTAAAAGAAATGTGTGTCTTGCCTGCTGAAGACAGAAATTTGTTAGGCTGCCTCTGATAGATAAATAAACACTCTCCAAGGATTTTCTAACAGATGAGATAAGGGAACTGAAATATTTCCATAATATTTGACCTCTGTAAAATTGACTCCTACGAATAACTCACAGATTCTTACCACTCTCTGTCAAAATACCATCACATCTTTTTCGGTTATATTTCAACCTGGCATATACATTTATGTTTTGTAGACAGAACTGTATTTGCATTTGAAGGTGTATCAGGCATTATGTGTTTTTTTTAAACCACTCCTTTAATGAAAAAAATTCCCTGAAGGTGAGAGAGGAATCAACTAGCAGAAAATATAATTTACACTGGAGAACTCAAAACTTAGAAGTAAAAAGCCCCTGTGTCCCTTTCATAAATTTCAGGCTTAGGAATTCTGCAGTCTCTGGTGGATGACATGGTTTCAAATACAGAAAATATTGGCTATATACTTAATACAAATGTAATAAATTTGAATATTAAATGATGCATTATTATTTCTTGTTAATATATTTAAAGTATTAATCAGGTAATGTTTCAGTTTTGTTCAAGTATACCTTTTTTAGACTCTGACCTAACATATCTTCTATGCAACACTGTTAAGATAAGAATTTGAAAAAAAGGTTTCCTGATTAAATCAAGGATCCCTTTAGATAAATCTGGAAGTGACTTTACATCCAGACTAGCTGTAACAATTTGTGGATGCTTGGTAAAAAAAAAGAACAAGAACAGGACAGTTGATACCTTGGCCCTTTCTGTCGTGTGTCATTCCAGATTTCAGCAATCTATAGTTTAGAGATTACTAAAGCCATCGGTGTAGAGGCTTACATCCTCTTCCATTAATTTGTTTCAAAAATTACTTTCTGAGTCTACTTATAGTCTGACCTCTGCAACATGGTGTGGTGATGAGTTAATTGATTTAATTATAATTGGTATGGTAATTTCACTGTGTACCCTCTGTTCTTTCATCATGAGAAACTGTAAGAGGTCTCAGAAAATTGTACTGTTAGCCATCTTTTTAGTAATGTCTATTTTCCAAGCTGAAGTGTCTTAGTTTTTCTGGATACATAAAATACTGCATATCTCTGGTCACCTCTGTAGCCTTTATCTACCCATTTTTCAGTTCTGGGCTATTTTGCAGATGAGATAAGAAAAGCTGGAAGCACTGAGACTGTAGGTAAAAAAACATTTCATCTGAGAGCTAACAGAAGAAGGAATTATTCTCAATTCTTTTCTTAATATATTTTACATTTTATTTCCATGGTGGATTGGCACTGAGAATTGAGCAGATATTTTCAATCCTCCTATAAAGACTTCATATTCTGTTACCTGCATAGTAATTGTCATTTTAAAATACATCACAGTGTACATGTAGTTCATTTACTCAATGTATTTTTCTCTGCACACGGAAATTTCGAGTCTGCCATTTTTGCCATTTTTATTTTTTCCTTTCCCTATTTATAGAGTGCCATGAGAACATTTTGCAACACTTCTTAAAAACTTCATTTTTTCACTGGCCTAATTATTTTTGTGTTGCCTGCAAACTTTGTGACCTCTGTAGTCAGTATCTTTTTCAAAAATAGGATTTGTTAGTCATACCACAGTTCCTAGCACAAATCTCTACAGGGCGCCTCTGGTATTCTCCAGCACTGAGAACATCAGTAGTTCATTCTTCTCCACACTGACATGGTCATCATGGTCACAAGCTGGCTGATGTGATACAAATCTTATAACTACTTTTTAAGGTTTTTTTTGTTCAATGGATAAATAATTAAAAAATAATGTATCTTTGCAGAATGTATTTTAAATGATAGTATAAAATTCCAAGGAACAAAAGACCACAATTAATTTTTAATATGTCCTGAATTAGTTTGTGTTGTTGAAGATAAACATCAGATTTGATCAGTCATAAAGTAAGTCTGAATTCAGTTTTAAAATACATCTGCTTTGTTTTGAAACTATGCCTGACGAGCATGAAATATATTTTATTGTTCTCTTTAACTAGACAGAAATCATTACTTGAATCTATAGCATGTAATTTTGTGCAGGAAGCTGAGTTATATTTTGAGATTAATGAGGGAGAAAAGAAGCTGACAGTTTTAGGTCCTAATGTCTGGGGTTTATAAGATATTATGACATGCTTAATTTGGAGAATCACTTTTTTATTTATGTGTGTATGCATGCACATTTTATCTCTTTGAAAGGACAAATATTCCTTTCCCATATCCAACAGATGTTTATCATACCCATTCTTGCAGCTTCAGACAAACAACACTCCATGATATCCCTACAGGGCCTGGTCTGGGACTGATGTATCAACCCTTTTGAAAATCCTTTTTGTAAATCCAACCTAACACTGATTTTGTGCAGGTAAGAAAATCAGCCATCTTATCTCTAAAAGACTTATGTTTAGCTGCTTTATAAAACCCTTCCCAAATAGAAATAAATTTTTATTCCTGTTTCAAGCTTTCCAAATCAAAAAATATCCCTTTGCATTGAATTTTCCAATATTCCATCCCTTTCTTAAAACAAATACTGTTCAAATGCAGCTCAAACTTTCCCCCCTTTTTTTTTTTCATTTTCACAAAGATTATTTCATAGGTCCGTAGTCCTAATGCACTGTCGCGTCCGCCCCTGACCGCTGGTCTGGTGGGCGCAGACCTCCAGGCGGACCCGACTCGGAGTGCCTCAGAGAGCTCTCCGGCCGGCAGAAATCTTCTGAGCAAGAAGGCTGCAACACTCGGAGCAAACAAAGTAACTCAGCTGGAAAAGGAGAGGCCCCTCGCCTTGGTGTAAAAGAGAAACAGTAACACGAAGGTTGACTGCACTCCGGGCGACCAAGGTCGAGAGACCCCGAGCTCTTGGTGCACCGATCTTTTATTTGTTACATAATATCCAATCGGCATCGAGCTCAGGGGAGGAACGAGGGAGGAACAGCGGGAGAGGAGCCAACAGGGACAATAGAGGGGAAGAGAAGGGATGACTGACAATAAGGGGAAGCAATAGACATCCGAACAACGCAGAACTTTCCAGAACTCAAGAATGACAGACAGGCTTGTTTCCTTGATAGACTGTGGAGGTGGCCAATGTCTTGAGGGGACGTCCTGCCCCTAGATCTTCCAGCCCAGCCCTGGAGGATGCCAAGTCCGATTCCCACACAGGGGTGATCTTCAATCCTCTACCTCTTTTCTCCAGGGCCTGAATGCCTCTTTGGGCACCTGAACCACCTCCACAATGCACATGTCTTCATATCGGCAAAATCCCATTTTGACCATGAGCATGAATACCATACTCTGACCAGGGCTGTTAAATGCTCTCTTCACTCTGTGCTATCAAGTGACATTCTCATGACAAAAAGGAGAGATGGCATAACACCATATGAAAGTAAAAATACTCATTTATCATCACAAACTGAGTGTAGATCAAGTGCTAATATAATGGAAGAGCTAAAAGAAACACACTGGGTGTGCTTTAAAATTTTTTCTCAGCCAGTTCTATACAGAGAAAGAAACCACAGAATTTAATTAACCTTTTCTGTACACCACATTAATACTATTTATATTACATAATGTATTTGTTTACTTCCCACTGTTTGCAGCCAATTAGAAACAAAGTACATTCTTTTTAATCTTTCTTGACAACACCAAACTTCTTCATGTAACTTGATTTTGGGAGAGAAAAAATTCTAATGCTAAAAGATTTAATTTTATTTTTGAATAAGTTTTTCAATTTGATTTCAGAAGATAATGTTGAATAAAACTAGCTACTGAACATGCTGAATCAGATGATTTTCCCAAATCCTTAATTTTATTTCTCCTTGCATATGTTCACTTGCTTTACATCTAAATTCCTTCTGCTTTTTCTTACATTGTTTTTAATAAGCTTAATTGTTGGTACAAGTTGTTGTCTATTATTACAGTTTCTTTTAATGGTTTTGTCTGGTAAACATTTTTCATATATTCTAGACTGGTAAAAGATATATGTGTGTGGATGGGAAACATTCATAACAGTTATTGTAGGTCATGAAAATAAGTTATGGTAGCAAGGAAGACATTTTTATTATCTTAGCTAAACATTTTTGGATTATCATTAGTGCAGGGAGATTTATGACTTCCTGAACTGAAGTTTAGCAGGGTTTTTGAAAGTTATTTCCTCTCCCTTTTTTCCTTCCTTCTTATCTTTTAAGTATGAAAGGCTTGAGATAACTCGCAATATATTAAGATGTACAAAATGAAATAATTTCCTTACCTCAGTGAGAGATGTAAATATACAATAACTATAATTATGAAATGTCATTCATTAATTAGCACAATGTTTGTGGATCCCTTATTGCCATTCTGGGATCTGTATTTTTCTATATTTTATGTTGAAATCACATCCACAATGCTCAATCAGGTGGTAATTCCAATTTAGGAGAAAGAGGTGTACCAATTAAAGATATTCTTAGGAGAACTGGAAATGCTTTGAAAAGTGACACAGCATCCCATTTTAGGAGATAAAATAGAGTAAAGAATCTCCCAATGAAGAGTGTACCATTGACATTTTTCTGTTTCACTTTTGTTAGCTGACACCATACTTCATGTATTATCAAATCTAATAACAAAATAGTTATTTTAGAAATAAAGCATCCTCATCATCTTCTATTCTCTCATTAGACAAACTGGAAGAGAAAATGTGTACCAATAGAATTACAGCAATGATTAGGGATACATAATTTTTCATTTCTATTTCAAATATGCAGACTGATTACTGTTTTCACTCAGGGCAGAAAAACCACTGAAAAAAGTACTTTGAGATATTATTATTTTGAAAATAAGTTTGAAAAAATGTTTTGCAATATTTTAAATAAAAAGAAAGACGTCAGTCTATTTCTGTTTTCCATTTCGGAACTAATATGATTAGAATGGCCAGGACACAAAATTGCTTTTCATGCATGCACACCATTTCCACATGTTCAGTCTGACCAGGACCAATGTTCTGTGACACGGGAATGTACAAAAACAGTCAGTAGACAAAGAATCACTGTGAGTAGCAATCTGTGTAAAATGATTCATTGTGTATTACTGTGAAATGCTGATTTCTAAATTTAGGTTTTTTTGCTATTCATATTTTATCTGTCAATAGACTCTTGTTGTTACATATGTGTCCATTTTCAAGTATCCAGAATATCTGTTAGTAACATTGTACTCAATTCTATTGCCTCTGAACCCACTGGAAAAAAAAATCAAAATCCTGGACTGTATTGGACAAGAGGACAAGAGAGCAAAAGTTTTTCTCTAAGTCTGTCAAAATATATCTCTACCATATTCATAGACACCCTATATGAACACACTTGCACCTGCTCTTGTCTTAACTGTCTTGCTGCCAGCAAGCACTGAGGTCTGGCCAAAGAAGTTCAATATAGCAGCCACTCTGTGTCCTCCCATCTAGTTCTTTAAAGCTCATCATTTAAAGTAGTTCATCATAATTAGGATCTAGGCTTATATAACACACTTTAAAGATCTTCAGTTGTACTATTTTCCTTACATGGGAAACGTTTGGGTTAAAAAGAGTTTTACAAAAAGGGTCTTTTTCTTTAGAGAAGGCAATGGTGGCTCTGCATCTGTGAAGCATCTCTAAGTACATGTGTAATCATTAATTTTTTAATGTGCATGCACATGATATAGCTGAATGTGATGTGAATTCTCTCCAACACTGTGAAGGGCTTTCCACTTTTTCTGACTGTATCACAGATTTCACAGACCTATGGCAATGTTGAATTGATGTTTTATTTGTTTTGGTATAATTCCTGGTATCACACACATACACATGTCTATCAGTAATTATGTCCCCAGATTTGGCAGCCTGGACACAAACTTCACCACAAGAAATCCCACTATCACTTTCCGTAGCAAGAATGCAGCAGGTCTGCCTTTGCTGTGGGCTGTCCCAGGGCAGGGAGAAAAGAGGCCCCCTTTGTAAATGACAGTGTATAGTTCTGAACAGTGTAGAACAGCCTTACTGAGGATTTTACTTCTTTTCCCCTGCACTTATGCCCCAATAATTGTTCCCGAGTTATCTAGCCATTGCAACCAAGAAGCCACATTAGGCTGTCCTGTTAGATTCAGCATGAAGCTGAATTCATCAAATTATGCAGGTTTTCCCATATGTGAACCTGTGCAACACCCTTGCATGTAACCTGTAAAAAGAAGGGTCTGAAACACTGGGCACCTTCTACACACTCATCACACTGTCACTGAGACTTCTGATGTGTTTGGGAAGTGCCTTTAAAATAAAACAGCAGTTGCTGTTTGCAACTGCTTGTCTTCCTTGTCATGGCAGGGTGTCTCACTTCATGGGCTGGAGAAAGCTGAAAGAAAGGTAGGGCAAAGAGGTATAAAAAGAAGCATTTGTTGCAGAAAAAGAGTACTATTCCAGCTCTAGCAAAAGTTTCTGGAAATCAAAGGAAAATCTATTGCCTTGAGCTAAGTATACATCACTGGGTTTTATGGCCTCTGTGTTATTTCCTGCCCAGTTGTGTCTAATTAATGACAAAAGAAAGTGTTTTATGATTATGATGATGCAAAGGTTCTGTGGTTTGCTCAGACTGGTAATAAAGCTGTGTATGCTGAGAATGGAGAAAATGGAACAAATGACAAATGGTCTCATTCAACATAACCTGAATTTGAACGATTTTGAATTAAACATTGGCAGTTAATGTATTTTAGAAAAGGAATACCTATTGTGCACAGCCTGCAGTATTTACTGTTGTTGGATCTGATCCTGACTACTGTCAGAGCAGTAAAAGGTACTCTGAGATGATATTAAATGGGGCAACTCAGAAATTTTGTAGAGTTGGGACCCCATGGGGTAGGTTAGGGAGGGAACAGAAACAGAAAATATGGCCAGGGAATGAGAAGTACTGCTGGACTGCACTGACAAATTCTGCTTCAGACACCTCAGAGACTGAGGTAATTAGCTCTTGCAATGTGTAACAGTCAAGAAGGGACTAAAATTTGTGACTGAAACTTAAGGTCTGTGTCCAAAAACTTTTCTTACAATGTTCTTGGAGGTAACTTTAAAGCAATATCAGCCTCCCTAGAGTACTTGCTCCAGAAAACTCAAGACTGATGCTTTCTTTTTTCTTGCTCAGCTCAGCTTCAGCTGCCTCTAGGGTGTACCATTACATGGACTGAACAACATTATCCTCACTGGTTGAGTCAGCACCAGACATCACTGAAGACCACACGGCAGAACTCACATCGCTGATCTGGCACCGCTTCCCAGCACATCTGTGCTACCAGATGAGGTAGCTGATCCTCTGCCAATCAGGGACAGATTGCAGTATAGCAATTTTTATTCCTGATGACCCTAGATAGAATAGAGGGAACTCTCTTGGAAGTCCTGGGCCACATGGATCTGAGGACAGTCTCCTGAAAGTGAGATGACTCTGCATTTTTTCCATTTGCCCTAAGTGAAAACTTTGCAATAACTAATTTAATGAGTATGCTTAAACATATTTGAGAGAGACTACTTCAGGTAGATACTGTCTTATTACTTCGTCTGCTTAAGATCAGAAAAAAATTTTTATTCTATAACAGTCTCACTCAAAAAAAGATTCCACAGTATACTGAAATTTCCAGTGACTAGAAACTAAGATAATGGCGTTCCTCTTTCAAAATAAATATAAAGAACATCCTAATTTACCCATAAGGTGAATCAAGGGATTTGATCACATTACTCATCTTCCCAAGAAATGACATGAGGATATGACAAATCATAAGACATGACATCTGACAGCCTGTGAGGGAATACACTGAGAAACAGTCTCTGCACTTTGGACTTCAGCTGAGATTGTAGCATTTTAAATTTAGCAAAAGTAACACAGTTTTTGTTATTGGTTTTTCACTTTCAACATTGGAATCTGATGCAAAATTAAAACCTTCATCATCCTCCATTATACAGCCATACATAATTCATAAAAAATTCTGTATAACAGAAAAAAGCTCAATGTTTAAGTGTATGGCAAATTATCATATGTATTTACAACATTTACAGTCAGTAATAAAGTAAACTTGCTTCATATATTAGCACTCAGAAAAGAAAAGCAGTCAGATCAGAAGTTCATTACCTGAGCCACTTCAGAGACTCGTAGTCAGAAGTCTTTGACGGGATTTTAAAATAAACTCAGTGGGAATAACAGAAACAAGGGCTAGAAGGAGAGAAATTAAGGTGTGAAGAGCTCTTTGTAATGCTGACTAATTAGAGTGCAGGTTGATTCAATTTTCCTCTTTATTAACTATATAAATAAAGATATTTGGAGTGTTAGCAATTTTAGATGGCAACTTGCTGCTTTGAGTGTTCTGTGGAACCTAGCAGGTAATATTACTGCTCTGGCTTTACATTGTTACAGCAATATTATCAGTGCCAGATCCAGCCGTTTCAAAATAAAAGAACAAAACAACCTTGCTCCCTGATATTTCTTAATTGATTAATACATTGTTAAACTATAAACACAAGAGTCCATTTTACCTGCCTACAAACCGTATTTACAAGCTTTGCTCCAAGTCTGTGAGCTTTTTCCCGTCTCTGAATTTTGATCTGTTTAGCAGTCTAAAAGCAACAGCCAAATAGCATTTCTAATGATTAGCACGGTTATCACTGAGGCAGCTGAGCCTTATCTTAAGGCATGCCCTGCATTATATTAAGCCCAGCTGTCAATCTATTAATGACCAAAATTTTTTTTTTAATAAATATTATCCAATACTTTGACTTGTTTAAAATGGTCTTCAGGAGACATTATCCATGAGATCAGTGATCTCTCGGGGTGGAATTGGACACCCAGATTCCTGTGGTCCTTTCTGAACTTCTGAACTTTACAGAACAGGGAAATCTGGCATCAGGCACATCTCCCTTGGAATGGTAGCTACCAGGATGAAAAGCACTGTCTTGCTCCAGGCCATTGGGGGAATTTATTTGAAGAGGGTTAGCAGAACACCAGGTTCCAACTAAGCTTTCCAAACAGCCCTCTAGGCTGGAAAGCTGCTTTGGCTTTCGAGACCTCCAGAACTGTCTTTCCTGAATTAAAATCTTTTCCTTGAGTATGCTACAAACACCTCAATAGACTAAAGGATTAATTTCCCAGGATTTCTCTGTGTCAGACCCATATATCTCAGTTGTTTCACAGAACAAACAGAGGTTCCAGATGTCCACTCAGGGCTGACTGCCCACCATTCATGTGCAGCAAGACCGTGCCCAGACTGGGGGCTCAGCAAGTGCTCACACCCTCCTGGGGAAGAAAACGTGAGCTATTGCACTGAGCCCTGGAGCCTGGAGGGCTCAGGCCAGCCTGACCATACTGTGGTGTGCTGCAGGCAGCGAGGCCAAGCTTAGCTTTTCCCAAGCACCAGGAGGATGCCTGGAGCCCCAGCTATGGCCTGGAAGCAGCACAGAGGGAGGACACACAGATAGCAAATCCACAAACACACTAAGGTCCTTATTGCTGCTATTTCACTACCTATGGAGAGACAAGCTAAGTTTTCATCTGATAGCACATCCTGCTTTATTTGTGAAAAAGTTAATTTCTGCCTCTCTGCTCTTAGAGATGGAACTCTGTCCAAGGTGGATTTCTACACTGAGCCAAGAGCCAGCTTCCCAGCTCTTATGGCTGCTTGCCAGCCTTTTAACTCCAGCCTGTGATCATGAGAGGTTTGAAATAGGCATTTAGATCCCAGCCGAGGGTGAGATGGTAGATGAGGTTATTAAGCAGAGATCCATTGCTAACTGTAATCATGCCAAGCATTGATTAGAGAGTTCATGTATTTTTGCCATATCAGACTATACCTCAGTTACATCAGAAGAAATAAAGGGCAAAAACCTCACTTCAGTACCTGTGGCCTCACGGCCTGAGTACATATTAAGATGCTATCCATCCACAGCTTCTAATGTTGGCAGAAGGATTTCAAGTGCTTGCTACTTTAAATATCAGACTAAAATTATAAAGGTGCTTTTTAAGGGATTTATGTGACTGTCGTTCCTATGGGATGACGTATTAGCCTTTTCAAAGGGGGGATAAAAAAGCTCCCCCTCTTTCTACTGCATATAAACTACTTTAGTTAATCATAGAAGTTGCTGCAAAGAAGAAGAAAACCTAGGCTAACATCACTCATAGATTTATGATGCAGTGTTAGCCATTTGTTCATGGCAAAGATTACAGTAAAAATTTGGCTGAAAAATGAATTGTTTAAAATATTACTCTTGAAATGTGTGGAAGACCTTTGCTCTTCTCTGCTGGAAACTGCACTTATCACCAGACAACTGCAATTGATATTTGCAGAGATGTACAGCTCACTTGACATTTGATGGTCCTATGTTTGAAGCCACATCAGAGGTTCCAAGAAACAAATCACTACATCAGACAAGTCCAAAGTTTACATGCATAGCTTCCTCCATGGGCAGTTCTCTTATTAAATATTTAAGCACAGAGAGTTCATGTTTTATCACAATATGAGCATGAACAGTTACATTTACAGAACAGAAGCTACAGAGACAGCTTTTGTAATTTTTTGTCTTGTCAGTACCTATTCCTCTGCCTCCAATGGAGGCAGCACCAGCTATTTTTATTTTCCAGTCCTGGGAGCCACTATCATCCTGTCCATTTAAGAATTTCAGTGATTTTCTGAATGAGAGGTGTTATGAGAACAACTGAACTCCTACAACTATGAGATCTTTTGTTCTGTTGCAAAATGGTTTAGGGTCCATTTGCAGGCTAAAATAATCTAGATTTTAGTGAGTCTAACATTGCTAATGCGATGACATAGATAGTGGATTACTACAAAGTACCTATGATGATAATGTTGCTCCTCACCTTTCTAGGAAAATGTTCCTTTCATATCCACATCTGAAAGTGGAATTCTCATCATTCTTTCCTCTTTTGCTCTTTGAAGTTTTACTGGTTGTCTGCCTTTAAGTATTTCAGATGCCACAGAGGATGCCAAAACATACTTTGTTGGAGAGTCATAAACATCACAGCACCTTCATACAAAGATAACAGCACATTTTAGAAGAACCTGTGAAACATTTTGAACAGGTGTGTCACTATTAGAATGAAAATGAAGAGCAGAAAGTGGGTGTTTTATTAGTAATACAACTTTGTATGTTACATTGAAAAAAGTAATGAATATAAATGAAAATAAAATCACTGTAGAAAAAAATATATACCATATATGCATGTACAACTGTAAATTTGAAGATTGTTTACTTACTACACATGTACAGTCTTCCTTTTAGTATTTTCAAACTCACTGGAAAAACTGGAAAGGAAAAATACATATCCTTGAGTAAAAAAAGTAATTATCTCATATGTTTCAAAACTACATAAGGAGCATATGACTACATAGGGAGCACATGAGTTGAAGTGATTATTTGATCTCTGCAAATATAAAGTAGTTAATTAGGTTTATTTATGGGTGAATTTAGTGTAGTTGTGAGTTCACATAAGCCTTTGTAAAACTCATAAATCATTTGAAGTCACATTGTCATCAGAGTGAACTTCACAGTGTTATTCCTGGACTCATAAACATAAGAAACTTAAAACCAAATTTATATACTAAATTGCACACAGAACATTTTAAAAGCTGATGCAGCAAAATCTCGCAACACTATCTAGCTTTCTGTAGCAAAAAGAGTGTAGCACAGAAGTTGAAAGCCTAATGCCATGAATTTTTTTGGTGGCTGTAACGATCATTATTACACAATTGGTAATGAACACTGTGAATGGAAAGTTCTAATTAACTGCTCTCAAGGTGAACATTTATCCTGTTAAAATTTCTGTCTGGTCAGTTATTCAGTGAGGGTAAATTTTGTAATGTAACTGGAAAGATATTAAGTATTCTGAACTTCCCTTGAAGAATCTCAACATTTTTCAGGGTTGCCTTTTCTGTTTTTGAAGCCATTGTGCATTAAAAGGAAACAGCATATTTTAAAGGCAAAAGAAATATATCAGAGAAAGAAAGACATCTTGTAAGCTAGTAATATAATAATATTTGATTTATGGATGAAAAACTACATTTTGCAATGAAAAACACTTTTAAAGAAATACTCTTAGAAAATGGTATGTGAATTTTGTGAAGCATGGAATCAGCTATGCAACACGCACCTGATTTGTCATCAGGTGGCCACAAATACCTGATGCCCTGTGGTCACCTATTTCTTTACTTTATCACCCAGCATGGCTATGAAAGGAGGGTGTGAGGCTGAAGAGGAGCAAATCTTCCTGGATGTGAAGCATGTTTAGCTATAAATTTTCTGGAATCTTTAATACCTTTATCTGCTCCCTCATCTAGAAATTAAAATAATAATAAAAAAAAAAAACCGCAAACAGAAAGAGCCTTTTTTTTACCTTCTGGTACATTTTCAGGAATTAATGTCTTCTACTCACAAAGCATTTGAATATGTAAGATGCCTAAGTATTACATGAGAAAAGCATATGAATCTATGTTGACCAGAACAGAACTGAATTCAGTAGTCAAGTACACTCTGTTTATTAGAAAATTTTCTGCAATACAGTTGAGAAACACTGTTGGTCATTTACTGATGATGAGGAGGTTATTTTACTTTAGTGTACAAATTGCTATTATATAGCACAAAAGGCACAAACTTCCCTTCAAAGAAACTGACATTTGTTTTATTCAGAATAGTCTTCATAATTAAGCAATTTTTAAAAAAAGTCTCGGTCAGTGTTTTCTTGTGTTTAACATGTATGCTCAAATATCTTGGTTTTATTTTGCCTCTTAAAAGTAGGTCTTTATTAGTTAGGCTTTTACAATTTTGCTGACGCTTATGCTATATGATCCTGACTGGGGAGTAACACCATTTCCTCAACATCATGCCAAGTGGGATATCCAAGAGCCACAAGAAAATAATTATAATTCACCAGACATATCCTTATCATACAAAGACTATAAAACAAATTAGCCAGGGTCGTTTAAGCCTGTAGCTTCACAGACACACCAATAAACAGCAGGTGATGTTTTGCTGTGTTTCATACAATTTTAATCATTTAAGACAAGTAGTTAATTAATGAGTCATAAGTTCAGTAAGCTTTGACACTGTGGAAAAGGACTAATAATTGTGCCATATGATGAATAAACCAAACACTAAGAGGCAAAGAAACCAACTCCCATGGTAAAATTACATAAGGTAATGTAAAAGTTTGCAAGGGACCTCAGTGACAGACCTTTAATATTTTAATGTAAAGCAATAGAAGAATGAAAAATACCTAAGAAGGCTGCTGAAGAGGTCTCTGGAGCAGGACAGAGTGTATTTTACTGCCCTTACTTTTCTAGTAAAGTCTAGGGAAACGACATGAGGAAAATTATGTCCAACAGTAAAAACAGGGACAAAAAAGAGGCTCTGGGAAACATGACTTCTACTACTGCTAACAACTTTTAAGTTTTTTAGCCTGTAAGTTCAGATCTTTATCCAAGGACAACGATGTCTGTGATCTTTCCTAAATGGGCAAAAGATTTGAATACAGTTAAATTACTACAGCAGGCAGAGGCAATGTACCTATGCAATTCCTTCCTGAGGAAAGACCAGAAATAGAAAGCAAAAGAAGTACAAATGGATAACTGTTCCCAAGAGGGGCAGAAGACCTGCAGAGACAGCTAAAAGGAAAGAGCATGTGGACCCTACAGTTGCTAGGGGACCAACACTGCAAAAGAAGCCTCATCCAGTCTCACAAGTGCAGCAACACCTGTGGCAATTGGGAAGCTGTAGAAGTGTGGAACTCCCCGGACAGCAGCAGCCAGGAGAGCAAATAATGTGCTTTGTGTTTTTTCCCAGCTTGCTTCCTTGTGGCATTACTTGAGACTGACTTAGTTGGCCTGTCTCAAGTAGAAAAACACGTCTGATTCATCATGGAATGCACAGTCCCCTGCTGTGCTTGTGAGTCTCTTAAAAACAGCTTTATCACAATGAACTTGATAAAAAAGGTATGTTTGTAAATTTAGGAAAACTGCAAAAAGATGGTTCTTCCGATCCTTGAAGGACCTCCCTGTCTTACCAGCAACAAAGAAACTTTGGTGCTTCTTACAGGAAAAAAGTTTAAGCTGGAAAAAAGTGAATTGTTGCCTGTATCTGCATCCTTAATACGCATGCAATGCAGTTTACGTCAAGTCCTGTTCTTGGACACCAGTGGGAGGATTTGATGAAAATGACTTGCTATTTATGTTTGATACATGTTAAGTTTTAAACATGTGTCATGGGATGACCTCAATTGGACTTAGACTCCATGGAGACTTCAGGGGTAATGGATCTTTCACCATAAAGGTGAAAGCCTTTATTATCAAAAGTATAAATTAACCTGGTCAAGACATATACATTTATTTAATTGTAAAATAAATTTTAACTATAACACTGTTGCTACACTGCAATGAATAACATTTTTTACATAGATCATGGTAAGATTAGTTCTCCTATAATTGGTATCACATTGGGATTCTGCTTTAAATATTTACCCATGATGAAAAGATTTCTAATAAGACTAAAGATTTTCATGTTCATTCTTAATTCTGGAGTGATGTTGTTTCTTTTCAAGAAATAAAGGATAAAACAGCTGTGGTCATTCTTTAACACTGTGGGATTTCTTTTTCCATGCTTCAAAACTATTTGTTTGCCGTGTTTTTCAAATTTTCTTTTACTTATGTTTGCAAGACACTTGCTCTCAACAGTGAAAAACATACTATAGGCTAACTTTTGATTGACTATTTTGTGTCATTATGCCTGACAGTCTCAAACTGTGTGCGCATTGTGAGGCTTCTGTTCTAGAAACACACAAACCATGGAAGGCAGAAGGATACACTTGCAGGGAAGGTATTGAACTGGAAGAGAGAGGCCCTGAAATAAGAACATTCTGCTTCTGCAAGTCTGCAGACTTTCCCCTTGTGGTCAGGTGAGAAATAGACACCTACCTTTTCCAGGCACCTCTAAAGCTTTGTTCTGAAACATGACCAGAACTCAAGCCTAAGAATTCAGGTCTTGTTCTAAGAGGGATTTATTAAACACCAGTGAAGCTTTCAGTCTACAGATGAATTACCATTTTTCATGACACTCTCTCTGACTCTTAAATCTACTAAGCAGAGTTGCTAAAGTCCCTGTCTGCTATAATTTGGTTCAGCAGGATGACTTGCTTTCTAAGGTGCTGGATGAGTGATTCATCATCCATGTTGCTACAAAGTTGAAGTTAAGTATATAGAAATAAGTGATGCACCAGTGCAGTCTAATAGTGGTGCACCAGGAAAACCTTACTCCTTCTCTTTGAAAATATTCTGTGCTATAGCTCTGATGATCTAGTAATCTTCTGATTGCTTTCTTTCTTTTTCCAGTCTATAAAGATAAAACTTTGGAGTGGCAGTGAATCTCATTTACTATGAGACAAGAAAGAACAAAAATACAAAATATTGCAAGGATGAGAATGAAATTTAGCTACCTAAGATTTCATTCTTACCCCCCCCCCCTTTTTTATTCTTTAATCTTGGTATATAAATCTATTGGTATTTTTGTTTATTCTTGGTTTATTCCTTTGCAGAACCTGAATCTGCTTTTCATTCAATTCATGCTCATGTGTCTGACATTTATAGAAATAGTTCCAACACCTAGCAGTAGTCCCTTCAAAATTGTGCTTGTGTCATTAAATGTTTATTGTTCTCTTCTTTTGTAAAACAGAAAGATAACCTTCTCTGTGCTTTACCAAGATAATCTCATACAACTTAATGAAGCTGACAATTAGGTCATAAGTGTCATGACTATACCATGACATAGTGACTGTTTTTAATGGTACTTTGCAAGCTGGAGAATAACAGTATTCCAAACAGCTAAAGACATGCATTATTCCTGAAAAATAGTACATTTTCATTATGGCTGCTCTTTTACAAAGCAATGGCAAGTTAGAATTCAATGTAATTTATTAGGGATAGGTTCTGTATTAGCTTTGTAGCTAATTCTCTAAATTACTTTTTTTTTTCTGTGAAGTGAATTCTGAGATATTTATTGATAAAAACAAAAGTCATCTGCTGTCACAAATCATTTAATGGATAAAATCACTAAACATGTCAAAACCTTTATGTTTGGCGAAGTCAGCAAGTACTGCTAGGCACTTTGCCCCTTTGTCCTTTTCTTAGCCTCTCATTTGGAATTTTGATATCCACACGGTCAATGTACACCACTGTACAAGAAGGATGAGTGACAAATAAGGGTCACTCCTCTTGTGACTTCTGTACCTTAAACAGATCTTTCACAACAAAGTGTCCATTGTTGTACCTTGAAGGGCCCTTCCAGTGGCACCACTTGATCTGGCACAGGCTCTTCACATTATCTGAGAGGCCAAGCAAATTGTTGTTCATTC
The DNA here is from genome assembly GCA_013400955.1 of Drymodes brunneopygia. Lineage (NCBI taxonomy): Eukaryota > Metazoa > Chordata > Aves > Passeriformes > Petroicidae > Drymodes > Drymodes brunneopygia. The sequence continues at coordinate 512,233 of VZTZ01026998.1, forward strand.
CTTGATACTAAAATTATTTGTAAGGATCCAGTTACTACTACATAGCTGTGGCAGGAGCCATCCACTCTTTCCACTGAGCCACATCAGTCCACATGAACTTCTTTTCATCTCATCTTTCCTGTTTTCCCAATGCAATTCTGAGCCCAACACTAACTGCAATTACAGACATTCCTCTGTAGGATACCAAATACTGCTCATCACAGAACCTACCCAGTTCTGACCTTCTGTCAGATCTCACTATAGTCTATTGAGTATTTTACCATAATAACAGAAGATCCACAGGAAAAAAACGGGGCAGAAATTTATCCGTTTAGATGAGAAGCAGTTAAAAGTATCTCTTGGCTGGAACAAAGACTTTCTGGTCAGAATAAGAAGACCCAATCCCTCATCATCAGACAGATTTTTTTCCCAATGCCATGAATTGTTGCAATAATGTAAATTGTCTTCTCCCCTAGCTCCAGCTTTTCAACAGCACTTCATATTTTCAGCCCTTCTTTTGTTTCTGCTTCTCTCTGATTTAATCCAAGTTTTGCTTTAGAAAAATATCGCCAATGTATCTACTGCAGAATGTCTCTGAAGGCAAATCTGTGACCTTTATTGTGGTGCCTGTCCCTGTTTGAAGTTCAGCTCTGAGCTGCTCCCTTTTCCTCATCCTAAGTTTTTTACCTACTGTCAGTGACTATTTCTTTCCTGCGTATACTTTATCAAATACAAACCTGCTCTGTTTTCATTATTAAAAAGCCAGGGTTATTATTTTACAAGGCATGCAAGATGTTACTCTAAAGATTGTTTTGATATTTTTAACTGGAGAGAGGAATGTTTTTCCTACTGCTCTGGATTACTATGCAAAGAGTCATCATGCTGAAATATCATACCTCTGAGGTTAAAAGCATGCCATAAAAAATAAATGCTGTGGAATACTGAGCATTATAACCACCGGCAATATCAAAAACAAACAAACAAATATATAAATAAGTACATTAAATAAGCCCTGAGCTCTCCCAAAAGGATCTCTTATATTTTAAATGTATCAGAAAATGCCACACTTTTATTCAATACTACAAGAGGCTTGAGGAGCATCTACCATCACTATTCTCTCATTCTGGTTTCCTTTTATGATTTTCTTTTACTTGGGGTTCAACTGCAAAATCTCTTTTATTTCTATTACCAAAAAAAAGTGGATATCATTTGCTCATCTGTTCTTCTGTTTGTTCAGAATACAGGACTGTAAGCCTATCCTTTGCCTTCTTCCAGCCCTCTTCACTTGCCCATATCCAGGCCTTCATCACTCAGTGACTCTTGCTGGCCCCATTGACTACTGCTTTGGATTCTTTGCACAACAGCTCCTTGACTTTGCACCTCAGACTGACTCTTTCATCTCACCTTGCATTTCTCCCCTCTACATTCTATGTTGTTCAAATCAGAGAAGTAGAAAACAGTGTAATTTTCTCTTTTGTTCTTTGCATGTGCTTTTTTTCAAGTTATGTTTGATGGTTAGAGCCTCTTTCCCACTTCACTGACACTTATCTGATTTTTGCTTTGTTAGAATGCTTGCTGCTGTTTCAATCTTCAGCCCTGAGAAAACTGAGCAACCTTTTTCTTAATGTTGTGTTAAATTTACATGTGACTAGATGTGGGACTGTACCAATTAATATTGAGTTTTGAATTTAAGCCCAGATTAGTGTTTGTATTTGCTTTGTGTCTATTTTATCCAGACATAAATCCATTGAAGGCGCAGTTTTTAGGTAAATCTCTTAGCAAGAGGGATAGAAACTTTGGACATGCAGCAAAGACCTGGATGTGTACCTCACTGAATTTAGACCAATTTGACCATGAAGTCAGTAACTGTGCTGGGTGTCTTTTCAGGGATCTTGTGAAACCTTCACAAAGCTTTCTAGAGCATATTAAAATTACAGGTGATGTTTAATTTCTCAGTCTTGAATATAAAGCAAATATATGACACCACAAAGAACTGTTGAGTTGTTCTGTAATACTGCTGTATACAACAGTCAGGAGAGGTGGGAGAATTCCTGCCAGGCTTCATCCAGGAATGCCTCTACCACAGACCCAGGGGAAAACTAAAAGTACATGACCAGAGCACAGTGGTACATCTACAGCCTACAGTGCTTTTTGTTACAGGGACTTTTTGCATGAGATGTAATAAGTTCACATTTAGCAGTCCTCAGTGGACTTTTCTTCCCTGAATGTGCTCTGTTGTTTTTGAGCCTGTGTACACTCACCACAGAAAATGTCCCATGGAGGTTTCATAGCTAGGCATCACACTGTATGAGAAAATTCATCCTTTGCTTTGAAGCTGCCTCTTGCTGGTTTATTTGATGGCAATTAAGTTGTGTATTGGAAGAGACAGTGAGTGGGTCCCTATTCATCTTCTCAATGTCTGTAAGGATTCCATGAAGCTCTGCTGCATTCCCCTCCAGCTGCTCTTTTCAGCCTGAAGTGTTCTGGTCTTAATGAATTCAGTGGCTTCTTACACAAAGTCATTCCATACCTTTAGACATACCTATTTCTTTTTCTGCACTTTCCCAACTCTGCTGTGGAAATAAAGCAATATTCAAGATAAAGAGCATCCTGAATTTACACAAGGGTATAACTTTTTTTTGGGTTTGTTTGGTTTTTTGGGTTTTTTCTGTTTGATTGGGGTTTTTTTTGTTTTGTTTTCCAACAGTTAATAAAATTCTATTTTCTTTTTTAAGGAACTACCAAGGACTGAAATCATGTTTTCATAGTTCTGTCTATTATATCTGAAGGTCTTACTTCTTAAATATGCTTTTTTTTTCCTCTGAGAAATATCACATCCCTTTTCATGGAATTTCACCTACCATTTTATCATCTCTCTGTTATTTGTGCTCATCTTTTCCACTCTAAAAGTGCCAGTATGATTAGAAAATCTTTTCAGCTAACTTTTGAAAGCTCTGTGCAATGTACATATTGACTAAACCCTGGTTTTGATTTTGGATTCAGTCAGAGGAAACATGCCTTTAAAATACATAACTCCAAAAACTTGGAAGCAACTAATAAGCCTGCAGATATCATTGTCCCAAAACAGCACTGAATTGTAATGTGAAATATAATCATGCTCACAGCTTAATATTTGTGAATTTGTTTTAAACAAATCAAGCTTCAGTTTTTCTTCTTGATACCTGTTCAAGGAAATGTCATGAAAGGAAAAAATTATGGTCCGTCAGTGTCTATGAGTAATTAAGGGTTCTGTACTAGTGAAAAAACTCAGTGAGTAATGAAAGTTTAAAATCTATTTTTCAGAATAACTCCAGCCTGCCAGAAACAAATAGCAGGACTACCCTTAGGCACTTACCCTCTTGGGATGCAAACATTTTATGTCATATGCTTTTATAGATTTAGAGCTAGATAATCATTATTGTATGAACTGTCCATGAAGAACATGGACAGTGACCAAGATCTAAGGGTAAGAGTAATCATTACCTAGTGATTTTCACACAGCTATGTGGCTTGTGGTGATGGGAATGACTGGACTGGTGGCACTCACCAGTAAGTCAAGGCCCTTCTGATTCGGAGCAGAACTCGCGCTCTCCAGAACTGAGAGAGATGCTTTTGCAAGCATCAGTGAAATACAGAGCTTTCTGAAACTTTTACATAACTTTTCTTATTTACCTCCATTATATGTCATGAATGCTGTTCATAAACATATTTTTGGAATACCTTTTTCAAGTAAAACTCCTAAATTATTTTTATTTGCAGTCAATTTGAATATAATCACTAAATATGGCTGATAAATGGCAAAAATGTGTGATAATATTACTCTCACTTGTTACCTAAGTCACTCAATAATGGTTTTATACCATTATCAGTCAGTTCAAAGTTAATTCTTTGCCTACTTTAGAGAACTCTTATGAATGCTCAGAAACAGGAATTATTTGAACTTTGGAATAATATTCTTTTTTTTACTGATGATGAGATACTAGAGGAGATACCAGTCTCTATAGTTTAACAGAGGGCAGAAAAGAATGGCTATTTGCCCAAGTAGCATACTGCATGATACCAGAAGACAGACTATAGCTAAATTGTCATTTTCTCTTAAAGATTGCACAGGGGTGTTCAGGTTTCCATATTTGTGAAAGAATTTTAGAATTACAGGTTGCATTTTGTTTGACATTCCTGAAGTCAATGCAAGACTGAAGCATTTCTCCACAAGATAATTATTATTAAGAATATAATTATAATAATTATATATTATATATATAGGATATATTATGTCAGTAAAATGATCTGAAGTAGTCTCCTTTGATATTATCAGTATTATCAATTGCAAATTGTATATTACATGCTTGTGTACTTTTATTTTTTTAAAATATTTTAAAATTAGGACCATTTGAACTTGTAGGCACTGGTGTTTACTAAAAATATGTACCTTGTATGAAAAAGTACAACAAATAATTGATTACAAATTATCTGATTATATGTCACTCTAAAAACATGTCCCACACAAAGGAAAACAATTCTAATATATTTAATTCTGTGAAATGTCATCATTTTGATTTCAGAAAGCTAGATTGCATTAACATAATTCATTCCAAAAACTGTTTAAGTCTGTAAGTCTGCTGAGCATTTCTGATGAGCTGACATTTAACATAAGACTGAGCATAGTCAAATTTTAGGAGAAATAGTGTTCTTTAAGATATCTGGTAGAGTGGCTTTTATTCGGGAATTCTGTATCAGAAAAACAACAAATTTCTTGGCATTCTCATTATACACCATTTTAATGGAAAAAAAAAACCAAAGCCCAAGCTTGTGTAGTTTCTTTCTTTATTTGCATTTAAATGCAGCAATAGAAAAATATTTTCTTGAGTAAAGAATCTTGGAAGAATTTCAGAAACCTGATAAATATTGATTCTGTTAAGGTAAAGATCCAAATAAATTCCAGTTGTAACTGTAGACTGTTTTATGAATTGATTTAAGGAAAAAAAAAGTATCAGATTTATTGAAATCATTATTATCATTGGACTATTTTGATGTTTATGATAACTGAAAGCAGTAGAAATATTTTACTGAGAGAAAAACACAATCAACATCAAGAAAAAAAAGCATGCAGTTCTCTAAAATGCTCCTTTAAAAAAAATTATTCCTTACTTTTTTCAGCCAACTTTACCCCAAATAAAGAAAAAGAAGGAAAGGAATACGTTACCTCTCTAAAAAGTATGTGTCTTTGAGATCATTCCTTCATCAGTCTCTGGAGAAATCTATTTAAATTCCTTTGTTTAAGTCATTTTCTTTAGAAGCCCTGTTCTTTCCCATCTCCTATGATGTACAGGCTTTTAGTCAGAGCTTTTAGGCTTAATGATATTGATTTCACCACCTTGATGGAGCCTGCCCAAGTAATATTTTCTCCACCCTGTTATAAACACATCATTTTGGAGGAGAAATCATAGTTAAATTTTAATAAAGAATTGCCTGAGACAGAGAGAACTGAGTTTAAATTTGAAGACTTTTTTCTTACGTGTTGAGCTGCCTAAAGCTGCTATCTCCTTTAATTTTTCACCAAAGACTCACAAATAGCTTTTGTTTCACACACACATTCACACTGGACTAGTTCCTCAGATGGATATTATTTCTTCTGTATGTAGTCAAATTGGTTTTTCTGTATTTTATTGCATAAGAGAAATTTACCCTGAAATCATGGTAAATGAACTCAGATTAAATGTGGTCCAACAGAATTCAAAAAAATATGGTTTTGTTTCAAGAACTATGTTTTCAGAGAGATACTGAGAGTTGAATGTATGGTTTTGAAGCCAGTTTGTGGGCTTAGAAAACTGGAGAAATAACACATGTGTTAATGGATCAAATCTTTTGACCTGAGATGTTTTCATGTATCTTGTCTCCCTCCATCAATGGCCAGATGTGGTAATCCAAGAAGAAGGTTCAAGAAACAGTGCCTATACAAGCTGATCTCTTCTCTAATACACCCCTGCAGAAGTTTAAGGACTCCCTGTGCTGCTGCAACTGATCTTTTTTTGTGTTTAATAATCCCTGGTGGGTCAATCTTCCAGTAGTTTTCTGAATTTTAACACACAGCATCCTGAAGAAGAGAATTTCAAAGTTTAATGTGAATTGTGGGAACAGCTTGTGTCACTTTTCAGTCTGGAGCTTGCTAATCTCACTGGGCACTGTCAGGCAGTTGGATCCTAAGAAAGGGATGTTTCACATGCCCATTCTCAGTCCTTTCTCTTGGCCCCTTCCCAAGCTGAGGAACTCTAGAGTATTTAGCCTCCTCCTAAAGGGGGACAGGAAGATGTATCATGTATTTTATGACATTTCAATAGACTTATGGTGCTGCAGCTGGACTGATACTAAACTTCAGGGCTGCTTAACTAAAGCTAGCATGACTTCACTGCAAAGTCAAACCAGAGGCTGCAATCTACAGCTTCTCCAGCAAAACAGCTTCCCATACTTCATGATTGTTTACTACGATGGAGTTCTTGATATTGCTCTCCAAAGAATTTCTTATTTCTAAAAGTAATCATTTATTCATGCTAGTTTGAATCCTAATTTTTCTAGATGTATTAAGCCTGAAAAATTAACTCTTACAAAATGATCTTGAAGCAAAACTCATTCTGCTTCCTAGAACCTACTCCATACATAGAGTCATGTGATTAGCTCCTGATTTAAACCTCAATTTCAATCAAAAGCTTCAGGCCACAATTGCACCTTCAAGGTAATTGTGCCAGGAGTTTTGAATTCCAATGGTGTGTTAGAATAGTTGGACTGTGTTTCAAGTTACAGGAAATTAATAAAATCTAGTATTTGTACATGTTGGCACTGAAGAAGGGACTTCAATCTCTGTAGTTGAAATATTGAACTGAGTCTAAATATTCTGAGCTCATATAAACATATCACTGTTTGTAGTTTCTGTGTACTAATTTTTATTAATAGAAACCTGTAATGGAGTTATTTTGAAAAAGTATTGTAGATGTAATTTTTAAAAGACTAGATTTCCTACACCTCCAGAAAGCAGTCAGACTTGTGAAATTTTAGAATCATAGAATAAATATATTAATTTCTCTTCTCTTTGTGTCTCTGAAAACTATTTTGGTTATTTATTTATTTATATTTAAAATATGCTTTTGAACTGATAGTGAATTCTACAAGACAGCAAAACGTTCCCTGGGTTAAACTGAACAGAATATTGTGAGGGGTATGCTGGGCAAACAGTCAGCTGAATGCTCTTCCCAGAGACACAAAATCCTGCCTTGATTACTGTATTTGGGCAATGTTTTGCAGGTACAGCAAGCTACCTGCAGAAGAGAGGCTCTCTCCCATGTTGCATGGACTCCAAGGAAAATAGAGAGTTGGTGACCTTCAGGAAGACACTGTAAGCCATAAAACTAACTGCTTAAAACAGTGGAAAGCCTGAAGGAGTAAAAAGTTGTATGAAACAGACCATAACTTTCTGAAGAACAGAATCCTGTTCAGCAACTGAAAAGTATTTGAAGCCTGAGAGGAGGAGATGAATTAACTTCACGGGTTCTTGCTGTCAAGGGTACATCTTATGAGTTACTGCATATCACAGGCCCTAAACTCACACTTTACTACTCCTCTGATGAACACTCTTGAGCTGGACTTAGCTAAAGCCTAACTTGGATAAAACACATTTTCAAGGAAGATGTTGCAGTAAAGCTTTTAAATTTGTTTTGTCCCACTGGTTAGACGCTGAATTTGCAGCAGTGATGGGCCGGGTGGGCTGCACAGCCCTTCAGCTGCCGTTGGGTCTTTATTGCAGGAGCAGATGCTGTGCCTCGGGGTGCTGGCACAGAGGACACTTCCAAGCCTTGTGAAGAAAATACACTCTATCCCCTCAGTAATAATTGCTGCTTTTCAGGCTCTAAGGTAAACAGACTGCAGATGCCATCAGTTAAATAGGAAAATAATTCCTGATCTGTAATACACTTCTTGTTTGGATTTAAGAAATGCTTCACCCATTAACTTGTCAGAATAAAATAAATTAAAAAATGTCTGTGGAAATGTCTGCCTTTATTCCCAGACATTGAGGATTCCTAAATGCACTGAGCACATCTGAGTAGCACTGCATGAGTAGGGCCCCACTAGATTGTTAACAGAAATGAGACTGCTTGCATGAGGCCACCTCCAGAGAAAAACATTTTTAATAAATAAATGTGTTCTGTGGCAAAACTTTCACATTCTTTGTCATCTATCATCTATCTTGCCAGGATGGTAAGACAAGTAGCAGTTTTTGTCATTTAACGATACATTTATAAAGCACACTCAATTTGCAAAGTTAGACTTTGGAAATGATGACGTCTATTGTAGGTGCTATAGTAGCAACTTTTCTTGCTTTTTAGGAGATAGATTTTCTTTACATTCAGCTTTCTGAAAAATCGATTGCTGGGAACAAAACTGTCTTTGTTTAGTATCTTGTCATGCTTCCAAGGAAGTTAAGATTGTGATTGTTCAAGAGCAGTAGGAGCAGTGGTAATTTTACATTTAAAGTGTCAGAAACTACTTAGAAGGAAGGTGGAGGGGAAACGTTTTTCATTTGTTAAAAAGAATAACTATCTTCAAAATATCAAGACACAGGAAAATACACAAGGAGAAACTTTTTGGAAATTGTAAATGCTCTTTAGTTTTCCATATATGCACACTTGTATTATGTTTATAAATTTTTGAAGTAATATGAGAAGCTATTTACTTCTGTCTCTTGATTTCTGGGAATGCAGCAGCTCTTTCAGTACATTTAAAAACAAAGCCCTTAAATAAAAAGAGCATCAAAATGAGTAGAAAAGAAAGAAATGAAATATAAAGCACTGTTGGAACAAGTCAGATCTTTGCAAGATTTCTCTAAGATGTAAAGTACTCAATAGACTAAATATGCATCTTCTTAAAACTCTTGGTACCTTTGCAACATCAATATGAGCATTGATTTTTTTTATGGTAAGATTAACAAAGCAATCAAGGTGTATCCAATATTGAACACAGAGAAAAAGTCAATACTACAATTTCAGAGAAATCATCTCAAAAAGGGACAGTTGTGTGATATTTAAAATAACAAAAGCAGCATTTAAATGTCTGGAAAGTGTTCAAAATGCAGGGAACTGAAAAGAAAAGGATGTGAAAATGAATGCCTTCCTCAGAAATGCAACAGTTGTAGCCTGCCTTTGGTAACAGCTAGAACAGCACCACTAAGGTGCACAGGAAGGCTGAAGGGGGTTTGGCACTTACTAGGATATGTGTAGGACATGTTTCCTGTGTATAACACATAGAATTTTTGACCTGGAGCTCAATTAAAATGAATACTTGCTGTACAAGAAGCAGAGTAATTCAGCAGAGGATTTGTATGTTTGAACAAATCTCTTTACCACAAGGAGTGATACTGAAAGATAAATAGAATCTTTCTCAGTTTCCTTTTGTTTTACTTTTTTTTCTTCATCTAGATGATCGTGATCTTAAGACCTCTTGCATGGAACTCTAGAATTGTAGGAACCATTTTTATAAACTATTTCTAAGGAAATAAAAATATACATGATGTGTATCCTAAGCCCAAGGGTTTTAAATTATGATCTGGATAAGATGTTGTGAACAGACTAACAAAAGCAGAGTTTTTTCTCTGAGGTAAATGGGCTGAAACAGATAAATGGCAATTCTTTCACATCTGTATTAGACAAAAAGCAAACTGAAAATGTATGTTTCTTGAGTCAGCTTAATTGGAGCTTTTCAAAGCTTTATAAGTAATTAATATATGATAGAAACACGAACAAAACATATTCTTCCTTTACATTCTTTGGTCTTCCTAATTTGAATATTCTGATACAAAAGTATAGTAATGATAGCAATTACTGGGAATTTTTTATACATGCATTAAAATGAGATTTTTTAAATGTCTGAATAATATTGTAATAACAAATATTTAATAACCAGACTACAGTAAGGTCTTGGTACATTTACTGTAAGCCATTAAGATAACCCGAAATATTTATTACTTCACCACTCTGTGAAATCTAGGATTAACTGACGAGTAATCAGTGAACACTTTCTGTACCTGGGTTTTTGAGACTAAGCACATTGTGGTCTTTTATCACAGACAGGTATTCAGCTCAAACACACATGTTAGGAAAAGTAGAGGTCCATGGAAGGGATGACAGATGGGAATGTTTCCTGATTTTAAAATTTCATTGAGCATGGGCACTGCATACTTTTACTAATAGAACTTTAGTAGTGTATTAATTATGAAACAGCTGTTCATTATGCTAATTAAGAGAGTAATCATGACTTTTTAAAAATCAACTGTACTTTTCTTCTCGATATAAAAGTCACAGGTAAGAACAGTGAAAAGACCTGACTTGACTCATTCCTAGCAAACTGACCATGGGTTCAAGGCTAAGAAAACACCTTCAGCTGGTTAGAATGCTGTGGCAGTTTTTTTTTAACCTTGGTTTTCTTTAATTTGAAGAACTATGTCAATTTAATTATACTTCCAATTAATCACCAGAAAAGTTCTCAGACATCCCTTTAGCCTAACTTCTCTTGTAAACTGTGGGATGAATGGAGAAGGGAAACACAGCTGTATTTCCTGGGATGATTAGGACCAAATGGATCTATGTTTAACATCCTTACCTTATCAGAAAGAGAAATTGCATTCATGTACTACGTGCACAGGTTTCCTTGGCTGTGCAAAGTAGGAGGCATGGAAATGCTGACCATAGACCAGATATGAGTTTTCCATTACATTTCTCCATTAAAGTTACTGCTTTTCAATCCTACTCTGGAGAGTGGAGAAGATTTCAGGGCCCTTTAAGAATTTGATATATGTATGTAAAATGTAGAAAGGCAGATACCAGTGGTTTCAGGTAATTTTCAGACATATACTGTTCTATTTGTATAACAAAAACTTCTTGAATAGCAAAAATTTTTTAAGCAGCTCTCAGGATACTATGAATAAATTTTAAATGAAACTAGATGGCCTCATTTCTGGTACTGAATCCCTCATGGTGTACCTGAGACATATGAGCACTCTCTTTTACCTTGTGGTTTTGTTCTTGAGAGAGAAAAGGAAAAAAATTATCTGTCTAGATGTATATTGCAAGTTGTTAGTCAGGGTCATTTAGAAATATAAACTGCTAGAACATAATATGAGCATATGTCAGGTGGTCTTTGCTCAACAGAAGACTATGCATCATACACAACAATCATACACAACAACGGGGGTATTTTAATTGTACATGAGACACAGGATACAACTCACATGCTCCGCCCTTGAAAATCCTCAATGCATAGAACTAACAATTGTTTACATCCTGGCACCCAATACACTGGAATATTATTTTTGAAGACACAGTGATTAAAATACAATACTATATGAAGCATTCAAAATCACAATATTCATAAATCACATAATGCTTAGGGAAATCATAACTTTTCTTTATTCACTTTCTCTGCTTATTTGTGCTGTATCTAAATGGCAAATGGATAACTTTTTCCAGTGGATTGCATCCAGGACACGAGAAAAGGAAAGCTGTGAGGAGGGTTTTTTTGTTGTGATTGTTAATTATTTTTTTAAATCTGTTTCCAGGGATCACTGCTTTCTAAGAGCTGTAACTCAAACAATTTGCTAATAGCACTAATATGTTCTTTGGGTTCATAAAAACAGGAAATTCTAATTGCTTCACATTAATGAAGAGATAGTAACATTCCAGACAAGCTTCCTATAAATAAAAGAACAACCCCTATTTTTTTAATGTCTTCATTTATTCTACATGCAGAATCCTATATTTATCTAGTTAATATCACATTTTTTTCTTTTATAATTAGATATTCAGCTCGCATTCTAGCTCTTAGAAATGATCGATAAATCTGTAGTGAGTTTGCATAAGTATTTTTCTCAAATGAATCAAGTCCTTGACTGAGATATTTTAATTGTTATCATTTGAATAACTAATTCCAAGTTCTGAAGATTAGGTGAAGGTAGTATGTGATTAACTGCTGTAAATGAAGCCATTACCTGATCAAGTAACATTTCATTCTTGGAACTGATTATCTCTAAATGCAAATGAAATTGATCTGAATTGCCAATTTTTTCCTTGGATTTATAGCACATCTTTTAAATATTCTGCAGCTACTGTTATGCAGCATACTTTGCAATTTTTATTCTTCTGGCAATTCTGTAAGTTTATATGTCTAACATGAAATCAGAAAAATTCTGCTCCAAACAAGAAGACTTTCCATTCACATGCAAAATTTTCTTTGCTCAAAATATTAAGCCAAGGTGAAATTTAAACTAAGTTTTAGTGAAATGGGAATTAGTAATTATGTTAACAATTACTCACATTGCTTCACACAGACTATATCAAAATGCAACAAATCATCTAGTGACAGGATATAAAATTATTGATGAAGGAAGTTTATGATGTTGTGGGATTCATTTTTTAAATTTAAACAACTGCTGGTCTATTTAGTTCTAATGTAAAGATTGTTAAGAAATAAAAGTGATGGAGCTGTGCACACCACACTGACAATTTTGGAACTAAAGGGATCTTTATCCAATAAAATACAAAAACTTGTGAACGTTGTTTTTATGTTACCTGTTCTTATGTATACTGCAATATCCCTCACCCACGTCATCCTGCTGTCACAATGAACATTCCAAACCATTTATTGACATACAGATCTGCCAAAAAAAATTCCTAAATTAAATGAGTAAGACAAAAACAGTTTGGGAAGAAGAAAGGAAAAATGTTTTTGTGGTAGGAGGGGTGGGAAGGGTTGCCTGTTGTTACAAGATGCTTAAGGGTGCTAAGCAGCAGCTATCAATGCAAAATCTTAAAACCACTGAATGACTGAAACGTATATTTTCCTCCATTTTCTACCTCTTTGTCTCATCTTCAGCTTTGACTTTGCGTTTTTTTGTCTTATTCCCCAGAGTTTTCTGCTCCATATCCTTGGTGCCACCACTGGCTTGACTCTTTCCTCCTGTCACTCTGTTCCTGGGAAGGGAAAGAGGGGTTATAGGGTCAGCCACCATCCCAGAACACATTATCTGTTACCTGGTAAGTCCAGATAAGTTCTGTTTTCTAAACCACAGTAAGGAAGATCTCATATGCACAACTTTTTCCAGTTATGTTTCCTCCCTGCGCTGAGAACCAGGAGCTGCAAGGAAAGCCTCTATTATACAGTGTGGTACATTCCCCTCCCTTCCTTGGGAATGTAGCAGTTATCATCTGATACATTTAGGTTAATCTAGCTTTAAAAATAACTTTCCTTACACTAATATCTGCTAATAACTTTTGCCTTTATAAATTCATTTAAGGAGAATAAACTATGATCATAAATGTATCACCTGGTTTAAGGGTAAAAAAGCTTTCAAAAAATAACACTGCTAATTCAAAAGTAGACAAGCTGTATTTGAAATCTTAACAACCAGAATGGTAAAACATATATATTAAAGCAATTTTAGAAAACAAAAAGAATGTAATAAAGTACTTTACTTTTCTTCTTTCATGGAGATCCAGACTTGGGGGTTACTTGCAAACTCTTGTGCTCTATTGGTACTTCATACCCACAGCCAGCCACCCACCCACATTTGTGCAACTGCACACTCACTCACACACAAATCTATATTCAGTCTACTACTTATGAACCTTTTTGCTTTGTTTTAGAGAGGGAAATGATATTTTCAGTAATTCAATGCTTATATCCAGATTTCCCCACCAGACTGGGTCATTGCTGAGTCATCCAAGATGTCAAACATCACTGAGCATGCTGGGGAGGCCTGCACAACTCAGGATAAAACATTCCAACGTTTAAAGTCTGTTCTTGCATTTAGGATTAATCCTGTCTTTAGAAAGCCATAGTTGCATACATGTCTAATAGTTTGGCATTTATCACTGAATTCTAACACAAGTCAGAAATCAAAGTCCTTCGAATAAAAATGGCAGTTAGAGACAACTGTTGTACAGTTCGGCACAGAACTTTCCAAATGATGCGCAGTCCAGGTAAATCCAGGAAAACTCACAAGAATGTTAAAAAAAATATATTCAACACCTTACTTCTTGCATTTGTTTTATCTAGTCCACTTCTAAATGTTAAGAATTTATGAATGTATGAAGATAAAATTTGGGATACTAAAAATGTCACATCTTGAGAATGGTGGAAGAATAGAAGAAATGCACTCTAAAAAGTGCTATTAAGAGAGCAGAGTAGTTTTATACTAAGAAAGTGTTAAACAAAAAATATACAAGCATTGCAAAAAGCGTTCTACATACTGGGAAGGAATTTTTACTAATCTTACTAGTTTTTTAAACATTGCATTCCTAACTGAGAAGCATTCACTGGCAATACTTAAATTAATGCAACAGGAATCCTGGGCAAGTAACTCGGAAAATGCCCTTCATTATTTGGTTGGATTTAATCTATATATGGAAAATAACAACCAAAAAAACACCCTCTAATTCCATTTGTCAGAAACATTGGAAAGATTGCCTGTTTGTCCACATGAAATGTGTTATTTCTCATAACAAGGCCAAAATTATTCAAAACAGATGTCCTCCCTGTTATAGCTGGGAATGTCTGGCAATATTTTTCCATAATATCATGTTTGACCTACCTACAATGGTGATTCGCTTAATTTTTATTTTATAGCTATGTTTTTATCCATATGTACAAAACATAAAAACAGAAAGAGAGAAGGAAAACTAATTTTGTAAAGGAAACGAAATATTTGTGAACACATAGAACTGAAAAGCATCCACAGCAGCAAAATTAATCCTAAGAATATTAATGATAGAAAAAAGTATGACGCTTCTATCTCCATTATGCAAATAGAATAACAGTACTAGAACTATTGAAACAATTTATCACATGAGAGTATTTTCATCAGAGGGGAAGAAAATTGTCGTGGCATTATGGGGGCTTTGCAAATGAACAACCTACAGAGATTCTGTGACAATAACAGCACACAGGGACATTGCTAACTGTTCTACACCAACCTGACAGTAACCATGAAAGATTGCTGCAGGAATACAGATAATTGTGCTGGAGAGACCTGTGCTCTCCATAAATAAGTTGGGTAAGCCTATCTCAGGTTCTGAGCTGTACAGATATTCTGTTACATACCAAGTATGGATTTTAAAAAGTGGATTGGAAATCAGACAATATATCCTGACCATTACATTTATGAAAAGGACTTAATTTTTTCTCCAAGAATAATTTCTAATTATGTAGCTAAACTGCATAAGCTTCTACATCATACTTCTCTAAAAAAGCTGTAAATATGCAAGAAATAAATCAATTACCTTTTACTTTTATAAAATTGTCATGTCACATTCATTCTAGAGTAGGGTTATCACTTTCATTAGAATGAGCAAAAGTTTTGCCAAACTGAAGGAAAAAGAATTTGCTCTTCTAATAATTTACAGGAGACAGTTATGGTGTATGGTCTACAAATCATGAACATGCAGGGTACAAGATATATGCAGATTTCTTGGGTAATGATTTTACCTCTTACCATTGCCATAAAATGGCAAAATGAGTAGGTGATGGCTCAGTATAATAAATATCCATCAAGCAAAACAATGCAGAACAAGTGATGTTAAATGTGGTTTGGTATCACATCAACATTTCCTTGGCTAATCCAAATCCCTATGTTCTTGTTTGCTGTAGACTCAGACATCCCAGAAATGTAAGAGTTCCCTAATACAGGTTCTCCTTTTGCCACTTATATTAATATGTTCTGGTTATAAAGGATCTATTTCAGATTAAAGTATTATGCAATAAGAATAAAGCTGGAAGAGCCTAGGCAATGCCTCCAAATTAATTCTGAAAATTAGTGAGCTTCCTCCAACATTATTAAATTCTAAGGAAATATGTCTTTCCTGGATAATAAGAACTCCCCAGGCTGGCTAAGATTAGCCAGCAGCACTGTACACTCATTTTCAAAGGAGGAAATGTACTAGAGACCTTCACAAAGAACACACTGAAAAGAGAAAATACAAACTTCTCTGAAAGTCTGTGCTAAATAGTGTTGATTTTTTCTTATCTAATGCGTGTGATATCAGTTAGACTATAGTTTCTGGAGCTGCTTGCTTCTGGCAAGGCTTGACTGTGAGCTAATCCTTCTCATATAGAGCAAATACTGAGTATGATGCATAAATGGCTAATAAGTGCAAAAGTAGGACAAGATGAATGTGTTTGTTTAAATTGGCACCCTATCAATCACTAATTCTTGACAAAGTGTGAAATAATTAATATTTTTCCAAAGCAGATTTTACATGCAAAAATAACATGGCTCTCTAAAGCCCGACTTCTCTGGGAACATGTCTGGTTCAGCACTAAATATATAAAAAATAGAGAGCCCAGTTACAGAAATGGAGGTATTTGGGAGCTGAATCACTGGAATGTGTGTGTATTGGTTTCTTCAGGTGTGTACAGTTGCATTTTTTGATGCAAAACCAGAGATGATTGGAAAATGACAGATATTGTACCTGTTGGTTCCATCTGTCCCCTTGGGTCAGCACTGAATTTCTCATTTTGTGTCATTCTAGAAAATCCATCATTTTATACCAGCGCTGTTCACATGGTGGATACTCTGCAATTGAAGTGTTATAAACACGTAACTGCTTTCACAAGATAAACCTTTATAGCACTGCACACTGGGTCTTTAAATATCCTTCACTGTCAATCCAAGCATTCCCTGAGTCTCATATGGCCATTTATGGAATTAGACAACAATATTATGATGCAACAAGAAGTTCAAATTTGCAGTAGAGTTTTCAGGAAGTTTTAATAAAATATGCACATATTTTCTAACTTTCTATCCATATTTTCTAACTTTTCCTGTATTTTCTCCCTGTCCTAGGCCCCAACCCTTTTTGAACAGAAAAGTCTTGAAAGCATTCTTCATGTTATTCCATTTTTCAGATAGTTGCTAAGTAGGGATGTTAACAGTTGCAGTGACTCAAAACAAAAAGGCTTTAGCAGTGTTAAACATGAAATTGTATTTTGGAAAATATATGCCCTCTGGGTCATGAACCTCCACTAAAGTTGCTCCCTTCAGCCTCTGATTTTGGAAAATCCAGTGAAAAATGCTGTCGCTTAATAACTGCAGTAAAAGAAAAAAATGGAAGGCATTCCCGGTTCTGCCTTATAGTAAGTTCGAGACCTAGGGTAACTATTAAAACTCTAAGAGTAGTTTTTTTCCTTTCCTCCATTTTTTTTTCTTTAAGGACTATAAAAAGAAATTACAAATATATATACATATACATACCTATTCACACACCTGTGAATTTCTTTTAGTTCCTAAACTAGCAAATTTTATGGTTATTTTCTTAGAGAAGAGCTGATAGGGTGATGTAATAGTTTTTCCTAGCCTCCACATCCATGAATATATGAATAATTTTGTACTTTACTGAGATAAACAGGTTTAGTTCATTAACATTAGTGGGCCCAAATGAGAACACCAGTATAGACAGGGAACAGGAAATACAATCCAGGATCTCAGTCAATGTAAACTGGTGCTAACTAATTCAGGACACTGGTCTCTCAGGGACACTGGTGACAGGTAACCGGTGCCAGAAGTTAGCACAGCCTGGGTATATTTGTGAAACATAATGGATATAATCAATGAGGTAACTCAAATCTTATGGCAGGAGAAGCGAGAGGAAAGCATATCCTTTTCTATAAGCAGGAATACAGGTGAATAATTCATAACAAATTCTGTATTTGTTTATTATATTTATCTCTTCTTCTGTGAAATATTTGTCCATATACAGGCCTGTATTTTCTCGAATGTATTCATTCTTCACTGTATTATTTCTATGAGCAATTTTTATGCTGAAGATTGTCTGTGAAAAGTTTATTGCAAGCATTCATTATTCAAAATTTGTGCTGTTCGTCTTCAAACTATATCATCTTGTATATTTTTGCTTCTTTGCTTGATGATTGGTTAAGCATAATTCTTAGATTTCCAGTGTGAGCCATGAATTGGAAACTTGCTTTCCAAGTTTATTATTAAATATCATTTATTTATTGCTGTGTCAATAAATTTAAAAAATATTGTAAAACCCATGAAAGTCTCAAACAAATGGGTGCAGCACTTTATGTGATATAATTTATCACTGAAGCTACATATCTATGAAGACATTCTATTTGCACTATGGTGAGCTCTGTGTTTATCAAGTTTACTTAAAGAGATGTTTGCCCAGTTCTAACGTTACTTTGTTGGCATTCCTTGGAAGACTGTCAGCAATAAAGGAAATTATATGCATTGCTCATTTGATTTGTTTTGCCTCTGATACTGATCAAAACAGGAATTTTCTCGAGGTGAAGAAGGCCTGCACTAGCAAGTACATGACAAACAATCCTTTAAACTCTATCCCCTCCTACTGCCTAATACACACTGCTCAATGCCAAAGCCTTATTTTTCTTGCTTATTTGAAATTTAGACTGAAACTCTGAGTGAAATTTCTGAAGACAATTCTGAAATTCTTAACAACTGGTGGAGAAAAAGACTGTAAGTCCTCATGGAAGAAAAGTAAGTAGGCAAGAAGCATCACAGCTGCCTATGCTGGTAGACTTAATAACCAGAATTAAATGTTTTGCTTTAAATTTGTCTCATTATATCATTCTAAAATGCTTCTTGTGGCACAGCTTAATTTCCATGACTTCTGCCATATCAGCAACATTATGACAGTTCATTTTAGTTGTATCACATAAGTGAAGTCCCAAACTGAAGTTAACCCAAAGGTTTTCTATTCCAAGTCCTTTTCTGAAGTCATACTCCCAAACTGCACATGCCAGGTTATTCTTTCAGCATTTTTTCAGTGCCAGCTCGTCAGCACTGTTTGATTTCAACAAGGAGTCAGAAAAAGCTTCGAGTTGGTGGTGTCTTTCACTTCTGAGTACTAGATGTGGGACTGGGCTCACTAGAAAAGTATGAAAAATTGTATTATGTTTGTGACAATATGTAATTAACCTATGTTTGAGGATCAAAATGGGATAACGGCATCTCCTATGGTGTTCTATTTTTATTAATACACAGCAGGATATAGTCATTGATTTCTTGAATAGTGTAAGGTTCTTTTTGGACAAATGATGAACAAAATGGCTTCTGGCTTTGACTATGTTGATGTATGGCAAATTCTGCTTGAGGGCATCTATTTGATCTTTCCTTTAAGACAATTAAAAGTACAACTATATTTTTATACGCCCACACATTGAAAACCTAGGAAGGGTGTGTTCTGAGGAAGAAGCTGCCATAAATGGCATTTGCAAATTAGCAAAACTAAAAGACTCAGTCTGTTGAGGCATATTCTATTACTGTGCTTATCATCCCGAACAGCAAAGCAGAATGAGGAAAAATTTCTATTTTGGTGAAAAGCAGTCATCATTTCCCTGGGGCTTGATTTTTTAAGATATTTTTAAAGAGTTTGAGAGAATCTTGTTTTAAAATCAAAGTCACCTAAGTTCCTTATCATATATACTTATCAGTGCAACCCTGAGTCATCTTGTTGCAAGTAGTTGCATAAATTATATACACAGAAGTTTTCCTAGGTAGGTCTAACTAGTTCTATTATAACAGGAAGAAATCAGTCACACAGTAACAGCCACACTCATCCTGGAGCAATGCATCAACTTCAGAAAGTCAGTTCAGAATAAACGTCGTTTCTCTGAGTCATCTCAGTTGTGAACACAAGCTGTCAGAAGTGGACAGAACCGAAAATTTTTCCATCATATTAAAAATACATTACACATTGAATAAAAGATTTTTTCAACATCCTTTAAATTCTGTGTGAAACCTATACATTCAATGTAAATATATTATAGAAGCATGCTAATTCTAATTAACCTTGTCAAATAGGATTCATTAAGATTAAAAACCTTGTAATAATAAGTGTTTTTCAAACTACCCAGGAATCCACTTAATGCAAGGACTGATGCAGATATCTAAAAAAACCTGAAAAACTGAAGGAATTTGACACACAGAGAGCACTGAGAAGGAAAAAAACCTGTATCTTTATTGAGATTGGAAGAAAAACCAAGAGCTGAAAAATTAGAGAGCAGGTTTTGTTTCTTCACATCCTCTTTTTTCATCTATACAAACTTTCTACCTCTTTGGGACAACATAATCCTCCTCTCATCTGCACTGCCCCTCTGATCATAGGTGTTTTTTTTCATTCTGGTGCTCCCTATGGCTGAGAGCTTGGCCAAGGGGTTGTTGAAGTCTCTGTGAATTGGAGCCAGTCCTGGCTTCCTGCTTCTGCTGCGGGAAGCACACACTGAGTTCAACACTGCTGGAATCCTCCAGGTATCCACAGAGACTGCTGGTGTAGTGCTGGGTAAGGCAAGTTTGTCTCACTGAATTCAGCTTGGTGCTTGATGCTTACTCCTCAAGTAAGCATGATGGGTGTTCTGGGTATTCTGGGTATTCGGGGGGAGGGTGCTATTCTGTCCTTTCTGTTAATTCTATTTGGAACCGGGATTACTCTACAGGGTTGAAAACAGTTCTTCATGCACCATAGTGTGCAATTCTTTTGTGCATTTTTTTTGCCCATGGAGCAAAGAAAGCACCTTTAACTGTGTGTTACAGAGTTAAAAGCATTATTACATCAGTGACAAACTTCCAATGAAACCTTTTTAACTTAAGAGCAATGCATATACAAAATTATTCTAATACCCCAAGTTTTTAAACTGGCTTGTCTGAACTGTCATAGGATTTTAATGGACAGCATCCTTTTTGATAACCCTTTGTATTCAGATCCTTTTTTCCTCTTTCCTTCTCAGTTTCAAACACTGCAGCTCTTTAGTCTGCTGCTCAGTCTCCCACGTCTCATTTTCCACATTTCCCCACATCACTTATGCAGTTTCTGCCTTCACCACCCCTCTATTGTCATGCTGCAGTCACTGGGTCTTCCTTTCTTGCTGGTCATCTCTGTGAAGTCTTTTCCTTTCAACTTTCACTTTCGGAACTCTCCTCCACTGGGAGATAGTTTTTTTTTCACTCCAGTGTCTCTTTTGCTCTTAGGGATGTCAGTTCTTTCATCTCTGTTATCCGGTCAGCTCCCCACTTGAAAGAGCAGTCTCAGTTCTCACTCCCACGAAGTCTTTTGAAGGAACAAGATCAAACAATGACCTTCCATGCTGTGCTGTTGGGCCAATCTCTTTCCCAAATACCTGGATGCATTTCTTCTCCCTGGACACTGATTTTATCCAGAGAATATTTCTCTCTTCTTCCACTGACTGATTCAATTAATACCTATCTCCCACCCCCCTGACTGTTCAACCTGCCAGTTTCAAGAGCACATAACCACAGTTTCACTGACATAAACCACTTAAATGTTTATGAAAAGGTCATAGTAACAATTACTTAATGACCTCTGTAGCTTGCTAAACAGCAGAAGATAATTTTTCTTTAAAAAATGTAAAATCATGTTGAGATCACACCAGAAAACAGATGCTCATTTCAAAACTGGTCTCTGAGGCAGAGATATTGTTTGTTTCAAACTAAATCAGCATGAAAAAACACCTTATGTGTCTCTGGGGAATTCATACAGTATGTTCCCTTAAACTTTCATGAAATACCGAAAGTCTAGAATAAAACCTATGATGATCCTAAATCAGAAATAGTCTAAAATGTTTTGCTGCAGGAATGTTATAACTCACTTTAGCAAGTCTTTTCAGCTCTGCTACACAAAAAGAATATTTTGGGGGTTTCTGTGTTTACAATATGTCTGTGGAATACATCCAATATTTAACTTATTTATCTAAAACTTCAATATCTCTGTTAGTCACAATTAAAAACCAGCAGATTTTAAATTTGTTAATCTTTTTTTTCTATAATGAGCAAAGACCTGTGAAAGAAAATGTAAAATAAGAAGTAATCATAATCACACTTCAAAGCTATCAAAATTTTTCAAAAAAATGTCCAGATTACAGAATCACAGAATCATTAGGGTGGAAAGGGACTTCCAGACATGATTTAACCCCTTTGTCAAGACAGGGTCACCTGAAGCAGGTGGCACAGGAATGTGTCCAATTGGAAAAAAAAAAGCAAAGAAGTTCCTCACGTTGAGGTGAAACTTCCTGTGTTTTAGTTTATGGCCATTATTGCTCATCCTGTTGCTTGGCACCACTGAAAAGAATCTGTCACCATGCTCTTGGCACCCACCTTTGAGATATTTGTATGCATTAATGAGATCCCCTCTCAACCTTCCCAATAACCAGATCAGTTACCTTGGTCTGGAAACTGTGTTAGTAATCCCACAGCCAAAGATCTTTCTCCCATTCTTCCACTGAACAGGATTTAAAATGTGAGGCTCTTAACTATGAAATATTATAGGTGGACATCTAGGCTGTATTTATCTTCTTTCACATTTACAAACCTTTAAAAAACCTTTGCACTGGGATTACAGTTGTTAAGAGTAAGAAAGTTCTGTTGCATATATAAATGAGAGACTTTGACTTTTGTCTTAATCTGAGTTGAATTGGAAATGAGAAATTTGAAATACTTCAGTAAGAAAGGATCTTTTAAACTAATGGTGAGAAAAGTTTTGTTTCAACAGCACTAAATTCTCTAATTCTTTCACCTTTTCATTTTACATATTCAAACAAAAAATTTTGAATTTGTAAGAGATTTTTAAAAATCCTATTAAGCAAATGTAAAAAATAGAGTATCTTGCTAATTCCAGAAATTTATTCTTGCTTAAAAATAAATTTTAAAAAATATACATGTTTGCACAGCACTTCCATTAAAAACTCCTTCTAAATGTGAATGTGTTATGTTATTCTTTATTCCAGTGTGAAAATCTTTCCAGACTTGAAAAGGTACTTAAATATTCCTTTAGACTATTCAGAAAAGGTAATTAAACATTAAAACCAGCGGGGGCAGCCTAACTTCAATTTATTCCTTGCTAAATTCAAACTAATGTAATCCAGGGCTCTGGATGTAATGAAGTGTATGACAGGGCTAAATCCTCAAGATTAACCCACAGTAGGTGTTGTTCTTGGACAAAAATACCAGTGTTTTTCAAGATGTGGTTACAAAAAACCAAATGTTTATATATTCATTATTATTAGTTATATTTATAGCAAATATTTTAATATTTATTT
>VZTZ01026998.1:535381-565714 GCA_013400955.1 Drymodes brunneopygia
ATATTCAGAGACATACGTGTACAGAATTATAATACTGTCATCAGTAGAGGACCCACAAGCATTATATTGAGGAAGAAATGATAAATTAATAAAAAAATTCTGAAATATTTGAAAAGTGCAAGTTTGCATAATTTTTCTTTTTCCAGAAGTATAATTTTTTTTCATTTGCTCAAAGGCTGTCAATGCTAAGCTTCCTTCCTTGTGCTAATTCTATCCATATTCAGAACATGTACCCACATGTACCCACATTCAGAACTTGTTCTGATAAATAAGAATCAGAAAAGTTTAAAAAGATTAAAAAGTTTTGGAGACATTGTCTGTGTTTTAAAATAAACTTGTTAAAAGAGTTAAAAATGTATCCTACTTTTTAATAATGAACATATTTTTAGGACATACACTGGTACCTCTGAATATTTCCTCTCCAAACCCCTACATTTTAAATTTTATAAAATTAAAGTGTTACATCTTTTTGTATTCATGTTAGCAGACAACTGGGGAGGGGGGAGGGTCTAAATTTCATATTTTTACATTGACTTATTATTAAAACAAATTTAATTTCCTAAGCTTTGATAAGTTCCAGGTTTTCAGAAAATACTAGTGTGAAAATTATGCAGAAGTGATTAGGCCATGGGGTTTTCCCTTCTATAAGGTTCTGTCATTAATTTTATCTACCATTTCCTAATGCAATATTCAAGGAAATACTTGGCTAATGGCAAAGGAGAGTGGGGACGGTTATACCATTTATCATACCCATACACAGTTTTATGAAGTCTTGAGGAGAAGTCAGAAAAGTCTTGGCAGAGATGGGGAGAGTTTCTTGGAGCAATATATATATATCAAATGACATTGTTGAAGTGAGTTTTACCTGCTGTGTGACAAATCTACTTAAAAGAGCTGCCTGGAGCCTGAAACCAGGCGGGGTGTGAGGGTCTGGGCAGGGAGGGCTGGAAAGGGGCAGGGTAGGGAGTGAGCAAGGGCTTGAAGTGGGGACATGAGAGAGGACACTGTCCTGAGAGGAAGGATGTGGGAAAGGCAGGAATAGATGCAAGGGGAAGGCAGAATTAACAGTAGAAGAAGTGGAACAAAGAACAAAGTGTCCTCCACTGCAAATATTGGGAATATGTCCTGCTCCCTCACTTAGTTGTGCCAAGGAGCTGATGGAACTGCAAAGGGGAAAGCAAGAAAACCTCCTCTCTTGACTGTAGTCCCCTAAACCCTGTCAGTTCCTCCCTTGTCGCCCACTTTCACTTGAACTTCCCTTTTCTTTAGTCCCCTTTCCCATAATGTCAGAGGTGTTCTCTGGGCTCTGGACAAGTCCATCTGGTAATGACTGAAAGGAAAGAGGCTTTGTCACATGCACCTGCTCACGACATCAACACTGCCCTTTTCATGTAGCACTCACTACTTTTTATTTTACAAGTGATCAATGCAAGACAAACACAGAAGCCAGCTTGATTTTGCTGCTCAGACCCTACAATCACTGCAAGAAACAACACCAATTTATTGGTGAAAGGTATGATTTTGATGTCCTTGCCCCTTTGCTAGGGTACAACTTTGCAACACACCTTTATATCTACATAATACCACAAAGAGAGCATGATAGTGTGCAATGGATTTCTATATCACTACAGAAATGGCAACTGAACAGCCAATACCTCACACTAAAAACTGTCAATTCATGATCATTGGGCTAGATTTTCTATTCTTTCCATCTGCTTCACAGGCTCTCAGTAGTGTTGGAATCCTGTGAGTGTCTCAAGACCAGCAAGCAAGAGCGAGCAACCGGGGGAGGGCGTAAACTGAGGATTGATTCCGAGGTCATCAAGAATAACCCCTCTTATTCCAAACACTAAAATAAGTGACCTGTGGAGCTGGAAAGAGACAAGGTCTTATTTTTTCCAGCTGAGATGAATGCCTAACTTGGTTGAATGCTTTCAGGAACAGCAGAAAGGAATGAGTAAAGTACTTGTGTCATAAGACACCATACCTCTTACTGAACAACTGTATTAGAAATGATGAGAAAATCATTGGGTCTCTGATTTCCATGGTGAGGGAGGGAGTGTAAGTTTGTGTTGTGTAACAAGGATTTCTGAGGTAGACATGACCTTGTCTCAAAAAATGAAGCAAGTTGTTAGAGATGACTGTAGGGGGAAAGATAGTTCATATAAACATTCCAAGCCTTTGATCAGAGCCGCATATTACAATGTTAGTTACCTGTACAGTATACTGTGGCTATCTTGGAGAAGAAGATGCCCCAAAAATTCACAATTTTAATCTCAGACACAAATGGTGGTTGTAGTCTCACATGAATATGCAATTGGTAGCTGTTTATTAAAACACCTATCTTGGAGTGGCATGCCTGTGCTAAGAAGTCAGAGTCTAATTTTGCATGTCTCTAAAAAATGTTAAACAGCAATAAAAGCTTGCTCAGATGAGGAAACACAGCAATGAGGTCGTCTCACAAAAGAATACTATGAACAATATGAGAGAGAATAATAACAATAAAAAAGCAGACAAAATTTGTTTTGTTTTTTTTCTGGAGTCTGGCACAGAACCTCACCCAGAGGGAAAGCTTTCTTTCACCAATAAAACTGGTCATTGCAGAGCCATGAAAGTACCTTTGCATTACTTGTGCTTATCAGAACTTTTGTAAAGGTTTTAGCTCATTTATTTTGTGACTGCATCTATTCACGGTTTCTTTTTCCCCTCTGCCCTAACTTTTCTATTGCAGTGAATAACTTTTCTGTGTACTACCATGTAAATAGGTTGCAAAAAGGCTCTGAATATCACGAATAGTGTATTCTCTATATAGCATGATTTTATACACTCATATTTGTATACATTAAATCTTTATACATTTCTATTTATACATTCCATATCTGTGATGTCATAGTGAGTGTTATATTCTAAAGCATGCACTCACTGAAGTTATTTTAGATGGGTTTTATAATAACCATTCTGTACCTTTGATACCACCATTGGTTGTAGAAGTGACTCTGAACATTCCATAATTGCAGGTTTCCCTATTACCATACTTTCAAACTGAGAAATTTCATGTTACTTAGTGTCATCCTATTTCTTTCAAAAGAATAAGCTTCAAAAGGTATGTTTCATCTCTGCCGAAAACAGTGTGCAGGGAAAAATATTGATTCCTTCACAGCACATGACTCAATACAACATGATACAGCCTTCAAGGAAAGAGTTAATCCCAGACACCAAGTAAAGAAAGAGCTGAAAATGTGCCTGCCTTTTGAGAACAGAACAAAAATGAAGGTATTCTTTTCACACAAATGGGGTTGAAAAAACCCTACTTTTTTTCACAGGACAAGAAAATAAACTCTGAAGAAGCAGTTACTTGATGGGCTAGGGTCCTGTGGCAAAGCCTGCCTAGAGAGGATATCTTCGTGTAGATGAAAGGAGGCTATGCTCTCTTCTTCATCCACTTGGCTATCTGCATTGGTACAGTGGCAATAAATCAGACTACATTCAAAGGACCTCCTGGAGTGATGATCTCTTCCAAAGCAGAGGTCAAGGGTCTTGACATGTGACAATATTACTGTAGTAATGGGAATAGAGAGATCCACTGTCAAAGTAAGTGACATCTTTCTAGCTTAACTAATCACAATTAAGTGTGGCTATTCTAATTTTTGTGGAAAAGGCAGTACTTAGTGAGAAAAGGGAGACAGATCCTCGACCTGATGGATTTTGAAAATAAAGAATTGTAATCCAATCCTTTCAGGTCTTAATGTCAAAAATGTATGTTTCAAGTGTGAGATAGGATTTGAGGATGAACCCATGGTCACCAAACAGTCTCCTACTATTTACCTACTATTGCCTCTTTAGGCAGTTCACAGATACAGTTCATGAAGAGGTGATGTCAGAACTAAGATCCACATAAACCCCTTGAAAACCTTAATAACATTGCAATACATTAAATTTCACTTGCAGTGCTAACAGCACATTTTTCATGTTGTGTTTGTGCATTTGAGAGATATCACCATGAAATTAAAACATGTCTTTTCAGAGCAAAATAGATAAGTCAAATCTGCTGGGATTCTGCAATATGTGCATTCCTATGTATTATGTTCCACAGACTATACAATATGCTCATTTGCCTAAAAATATTTCAAGTGCTTTACAGTTAGGTCAAAGGTCTGTAGTCTTTATTTAAACCTTTAACTTTTCTGTGTGCTAAAATAACTGTAATTTTGAAACCTTCCTCACAACTGTAGTTTAATTAAAACTGGACAGCCCTGATGATCTATTTTATGCCCCGAAGATTGTTGCTCCCCAAGCAGAATTATTGTCTGAGCTGCACTAAATATGGGGCCTGCCTGAGCTTGGCTGTTTCCACATGGTTTTAAAAATAACTCTTGTAGCTTCTGTCTTCTTGCATTACAACAATACAAGCAACTGATGTTAACAGCTCTGTAAAAACTGAAGTTTTGAGTGTTCCCCTGTTGAATAATGTCATCACCTTGCCTCAAGCCTTCAAATCATTGAAGCAAATGTGCACTATGCATAAAAAGTTTTTTAATAAAATGTCTGGGAATTTTGGAATAAATCTGAACATCAAGGAATAGATGATTTTTAACCTACAGGGTGCTATCTAGTGCACAAAACAAACCAAAAAAGAACATATTCCCACTTTAATACATCTTAATTAGATTTCTCTAAGATTTTATAGATTGGAAGAGATACATCCTTATGCATGTGCAACTTTTCCACTGACTGTATTCTTTAGAGTGTATTTTTCAGACCGTAAAATAGTCATTTTATGGTGTATTTAAGGGATTACTTGGTTTTGCTGAAAACTGGGGTCATTTTCAGAAGGCCCTGGTCCCTAAGTCTCATTCTCTATTTTGCCAGTACAATTTGATTGTACATTCATAGAATATACTAGTTCAAATTAATCTACCTCTCCTTGATTATTACACAGCCTATTCTTCTTTATGAGGTTCAACACAGATTGCCTATGCAATTGTAATTCTTACCTCTTTAAAGAAAATAAAGAGATCTCACTACCTGCCATCTGCCTTAAGCAGAGCTGCATGTCTGCCTTCAACTGTACTGAGGTTATGTTTGATTTGGGATCTAGCACATCTGCCACTTATCTTCACATCCAAACTAGTGCCAGGAATATGCTCCACAAGAAAATACTTATTTGTGTGTGTGTTTGTGCATTTTCTGGTGACCATGTCCTTTACTTGATGAAGGAAGATAAAGTGCTACTTGTGTTTCCAAAAATGTGTCAAGACTATCAGCAGAAAGATTTATGTCTTTCTCACAGGAGCTTGAAGGGGCACAAGGGTCCCGAGGCAAGCATCTGGATTTGTACTAGACACAGAGCAATGTATATTTTTTTTTTCAGGTCAGTTTCTCGACAGAGCACAGCAAGAAGCATCTTTCTGCCATCACTTTACTGTGGCTTTTGGAGAGGATATGAATTTTATTGGCTGGTGTCTAACTTAAAATTGTGATATGTCTTAGGCACCTTAAATTATATTGCTAATTTTAATGTATTTAATGATGCTTTGAAAATGATATTTCTACTTTACCTGACAAGGAAATAAGTCTCCTAAAGGCTTCTATTTGTTACTACCAAACTCCCTCTGTGGAGTTTGAGAATGCTCAGTGATAACATGATACAGTATTCAATCTACTCGCTCCTAAAAGCTAATTGTTTCCTGATAAAAACATTGCCTTACAAGAGTCTTACTACTCTGAAACGCTCACCCATACTATGCATTCAAATAAAGCAGAAGGTTTGAATATGAAGCATTCTGAAATTATATTCATGCCCTAGCTACTCAGTTTTGATGTATTTCTTGGAGCTCAGACCCAGAGAAGGGAATTTGCAATGTCTTGTCTAAATGATTCCTGGGAGCCTCACCAGCCTTACTATTCTGCACATTAAAAGCTGTCTGAAATTTGGAATTCAAAACACTTTTAACAAAAATAGTTTTTAGAAAATTGTTGAGGATAAATTTTCACACTTCCCTGCTTCTTTAAGCAGATTTATGGGAGTTTTGTATATCAAGATGCACTACTATTATTTGAAGGAAGGGGCTTTCTAGGTGAAACTCTCAACTATGATTACCATTAAAAAGCTAGTTAGCCTAAAAAACCAAATAAATTCATCTTAATATATATATTTATATATACAATGGGAATCTACATGGCTTTATTTGGACAAATTTTTAAAACAGTTTGTACAAAAGCACAAAACAATATCATGCATTTTATGTAATGAATATTTCAGGCTAAATGCATAAACCACCCAAGAAGCAGGGAGCAGAAATTAATACCTTCTTTCCAGTAAGTGCCTGAGGGGTCACCAGACCTTGTTCTTTCAAGCACTTCTTGATCACATTAAGTCCTGAACAATTTCTATCACAGGGTCTGAATTTCAACGGGAACTTGTAGGTCAGGGTATTGCCCCAGCTCCTGGAAATATAGATCTGTCACTGTGAAGCAATTGAACACAGGGAAGTGCTATAAAAAGGGATGGGAAGAAGCACTGTCATGCTTTCTTGATTTTTACATGATTTAGAAGAAATAATAATTCACAATTGCCCCTCTGCGGGATTCTGTCTTTCATTTTTGAAGACAATAGTCAGGGCTGCAATTCTGAAGCAAACTTCCTAAACTCCAAAGGATGCTGAAAAGAATGATTTACACCAAACTCAGGTTTCAAGCATACAGCTAAAATTTTTCACCACTGGGATCAGTTGCAATATTCATCTTCCCGGAGGAAGTATCTTTTTGTTTTATCTAACTCAAAGCATTTTGAGACTAAACTAAATCTCTTCACTGATTGCAGTAAACATTCAATCATTGTTCTGTAGGTTGTACTTCTAACCATTACTCTACTTCTAAACATTAGTCTAAAGGATCTTGGTTAAGTATATAATTATTGCTTTCTCAAAATCACAGTGGATTATACAATACTGCCCTGCCTCTGGAGCACATTATCTATTTGTTTTAAGACAGTGAGTTCCATAAAAAGTTGTCTGTGTTTATTCACAATGAGCAGAATATGACAATTGACTGACTGGTTACTATTATCAAGCTCAGATTCTATGGAGGATGCTGTCTGACAGAGCTTTATATCGGGACTTCTATAACAATTGGTTCCTGCATCAGGATCATTATATTTGGATATTATTTTCCACATTTTTTGCCTTATTTCTCTTTTCCTAGTCTCCAGCTAAAACGCTCAATGTCCTGAAAGCTGGATTACAGTACCTCACCTGTAACTCTTCAGAAAAAAATTGGAATTGAATCCATGAAAAGCAATGACTCTCACTTTCATGGTTTCAAAACAGCAGCTTAGGCTCTATCAATTTTAGAAAAAAATGAGAAAATAAAATGACTGGCCAAAGCATATTTCTCCCTCTTATTCTCTCTTTCCTTACAGTTCTGCTAAAAAAAAGATTCACCATGTAAACCTTTTCACATCAGAAATTGTTTTAAATTTGGAATACAGGGGCTTAGCCCTTGGAAAGCATATCTAGATCATACTCTGCTGTCTATTCGATCTTTTCTCCTTATTTCCTTTGTGTTGAAAATCTAGCCTTATTTTAAAGAAGGGATTGGTCATTGTTCAAATATTGGTGGACATATGAATTATTATTTTTCATAAATAATATGAGAATCAAGATAATGTGACAATACTTCTCATCCCTTTTTATAGTACTTACCCATGTTCAATTTCCTCTCAGTGACAGATCTACACTACAAAGTATGAAGGGTTTGTGCCAACATTTCTTGCCCGCCTTTGGTCTTCAGACACTTCAGTTACTCTTCTAGTTTAGTCCCTGTCACTTTGCCTCATGCAAATTGTCCACCTGAAACCCACCTTTTTTCTTTTCTTGTATCTTTTTGTTTGTATCCTGTCCTATTCTCTTTCACCATCTCATTTTTTCTTCAACCAAAAAGTTTAAAGGTGTAAGAAAAAGCTGCCTAGAGGCTACTTTCTCTCATTTTTCCATGCCAACAGACTAAGCACCAACTAATGCTAATAAATACTAACACTAATACTAATACTAATACATAGACTTGATGTCTTCGTGTCTTTCAGTCTTGATTGCTTCGTTTTATGCCATTTGGCAGGAAATAAAAATTGTTCTACAACTGTATTTGTGCTAAGGATTTTAATCTTTACTAGCTAGCCTGAGAGTGCTGCTCATCTCTAAAGACAGCAGCATTTTCTCCTTAAGCACCCGTTGAACTGTGCTGTAAGTACTACTTCTCAACAATTCTTCTCTCTCTGACAATTCTCTCTCCAGGGAAAATGGGATAAGGTTTCTTCATTTTCTGGAAAATGTTCTACATCTCTGAATATTTGGATCACTTTTTAGACCTGCTCTGAAAATGAATGTCAGGAAAAGAGCTTGGCTCTTGCCTCAAGCTTGCCACACTAAAGCTGTCTCAGACACTTGGTATCTGGAAAAAAAACTGTAATAATCTGGGAAGTGTCTGACACACAGGCAAGCCTACAACAAAACCCAGAACAGTGCTCCCTGGAAGAGGGAAGTTACTCTTGAATTTCACTTGCTCTGTATAGTTTCTTCTTGTAATAGTGCAGCAGCCTAGCAAGTAATTTTTCCATACCTATATGTACAAAATGCACACTATACCTTTCAGTGGTTTATCACTATAATCAGTGCAGAATTATAGGGACAGAACTGTAGGAGAATATATCAGTCCTTGATGGTGGCCTAGTGCCATCCTGCAAAACATTTGCCGGGCTTTCATTAATCACTACAGTGCGAATTATAAAAAGTAACATTTTCTTGATAGATTTTATCTTATCTTTCTCCATTTTACTTTAATATTAATATGGATCTGGTCTGTTTCGATAGTGAGTAGTATTAGTGATGCTAATTGTGGCTATTCATCCAGAGGTTATGGTAGATAATCAGAAAAATGCTGATGAAGCATCTTCTGATATTACTTGAACTTTTGTTCAGTAGATTTTATTACTCCTATTCACAGCAGTTACCGAATAAATTACGTTCACAGTTTTAAGAGTGTACTGATGCTGGACTTTAATTAATGCTTATTGTAGGAACTTGTAAAATATCTTCTTGATAAAGTGACCTAAATGAAGGAGTGAATAGTTTTTAGGTTTGGTGAAGTGTTGATCAAACAAACCATTGATTCTTTTTATATCAATTTTTTGTGAAGGACAAATTAACAGTGTGAAAAGTTCAGCATATATATCTTTGGGAATAATAAAGAGGAGCTATTCTACATTACTGTTAATGATCTGATTAGACAAATAAATCTTCTTAACAGTCATATTTGGGAAATAAAGTTCAAAAGAACAGAAGCTGGGGGAAGTGACATGAATCATAGGTACGAGTAAACATTTTTAATAGGACATTTTTTCTTGTCCTCTAAAATAAAAAGCTGAAATAAATTTTGTCAACACCTCCTTATTTGGAAGAATCCTGAGGTGTTAAGAAGAGCAGCTGTAATGCCTTTTTCTCTGCAGCTCTCAGGATCTGGGATGAGAACTTAAGTTAGTATCTCTTTATATCAGCATACATTATTATTCTTTTCTGGTTCTGAATTATTTTTTGTCCCCAAAAAATCTCTTCTACTACAGTTTTTTAGGTATCTTTAGGTACCTTTTTCTTCAAGCTCATATGAGACTCAAACTCCATGTCCTATGATGTACTCAATCTTTCTTGCAGGAAGGAAGACTCTCTGACCAACATCTACAAGAATGGAGAGTAAACTGGATGTAAATGGAATTCTTCTTTTTAGAATATTTTGCATTCAGTATTATTGATTAAAGAAGAAAACACTCTTCTGTCTGTATCTTTCAAGGAAAAACTCAGGGGCAGGGTTTTGGAAACTTTTGTCTCTTCATTGCAATTCAGGAAGCTGTTATTCATGAAGAACAAGCAAAGCCTTTTCCCAAAACTTGTTCTGCTGTTTGCTCACTCCTGTCTGCCTACAGTTAAAATAACAGTAAAGTGAAAATAAAGATGTTCCTTCTTGGTTGTAGAAAGATATATTTACACTTGTTTGGCTAGTGCTTTCTTCCTGAATGAATTCAATGCTTCCATTACTGAAAGCCTTTATGAAGTTATGGTAAAGTAATGATGGGAATATCAGACTCCTTCTGTCTCCTTTTACCTCCTGCTGCAGACTCAGGGAAATACTATACATGCTAAGAATTGGAAGGCTCATTTTTGTTCTACTTTGATGTAATAAAAAGAAAGACTTTTAATGAAGATTTCAGCATTAAATCATATCTCCTTCCAGTGATGGACATGGTTAAATTCTTACTCTTAGTGACACAAATTTAAGCCACCAAATATTTTGAAAAATTGGCTTACAAATCAGTTAAACACATTATTGTATTGACTCATTTAATACTCTGAAAATATAGTAACAATTGTTCAGATATAAATTTTTCCATAAAATTTGAAAAAATAGATATTTTGAGGATCTGTTCATACATTGAAATCCTAATGCAGTTTAACAAATATTTTCTTTTGAAAACCTTTCCACACCTGTTTTGCAGTGCCGTTTCCTGACAATGAACAATGTTTTTTCTGTTTTCATGCTTGTAAATATTGCAGAAAGCCTACTATGGAAAATCACTTCACAAAAAGTTGGAAATTAGGAATAAAAATACTATGGTACAGCTCTAGCAACTTCTGCATGGTCTTGAGTTCAGCTAACTTGTGTTCAGAGCTAGGTATTTTTCAGACTATCTGGGTGGCTTTGCCCTGTGATCTTAACATGATGGACAAATACCAGGTATCTGTGCTTCTGTAACTTGTTCTGCTCTTGCCTCTGAAAATCAAGTTTGGATCTGGAGCCCCTTCAGTGTATCACAGAATCATAGAATAAGTCAGGTGGGAAGGGACCACAGTGGTCATCTGGTCCAACCCCTGCTCAAGCAGGGCCATCCCAGAGCACAGGGAACAGGAGAGCACCTTGGTAGTTCTTGAATACCTCCAGTGAGGGAGACTCCACAGCCTCTCTGGGCGATCTGTTCCAGTGCTTGGACACCTGCACCATAAAGAAGTTCTTCTTTACATTCAAGTGAAACTTTCTGTCTCTTGTCCTATTGCTTGGCACTGCTGGAAAGAGCCTGGTTCCATCTTCTTGCCACCCTTCCTTCCAGATATTTATAGATATTGGTAAGATCCCTTCTCTTGTCTTTTCTTGAGGCTGAACAACTCATTCAGCCTTTGCTTTTAAAAATGTTCCTGTCCCTAGACCACCTTTGCTGCCCTCTGCTCAGCCTGCTCCAGGAGCTCCATGTCTCTCTAGTCCTGGACACAGCACTCCAGATGTGCCTCACCAGGGCTGAGTAGAGGGGCAGGATCACCTCCCTCGACCTGCTGGCAATGCTCTTCCTAATGCACCCCAGATCTGCAGTGTACCAAGGTAGTACTGTAAGTATAAATATATGTGTATTAGTACGGGAAGAAAAAAAGATTTCCATGTTGAGAATTGTATTCCCTATGACAGTTTTAACTCCTGAGTAAAGACTGAAATATTTACCTGCTGGTTGAATAAATGAATAATTCAAGATAGCTTTCTACAGCAGATGTTTTTTGAAATATCACTTGCCTGATCCTTTGTAAACATGATTCAAAATTATTAAATTGGTTAAAAAAGAGGCTGATTTCAGGCCAGATTTCAAAAACTGTAGAAACATGCAGCAAAAAAACAAAAGTAGAAAAAAAATTTATTCTGTCTAAGAATTCATTCAAGTCCTTTCACTCAGCTTCATCTGCAGACTCCTTAAAAAAACTGCTGTGTTGTAGTGAAAAATTGACTTTTAAAAGACTAAAGAATAAAGGAAAACCCTTGCTGGAAATGGAAAAGAGAAAGCAATGAGATACTCAAAAATTAAAAACAAACAAACAAAAAGTATTTCTTCACCATGTCCATCCCATATTTTTATGCTTTTCAGCCTAATCTATTGGTATCTCTGAAAATCTGTCAAAATAGCAGTCTGTAAGGAAATAACCCCCTTTCCTTAGTAATTGGTCTAGCATATTATGGGTGGTGATACTCACAGATACTCAGAGATACGTACAGAGCCACACTTAAAGTTTTAGTAAGACATCCCAGTTCTCTGATCAGACATTTTTCAAGCATTAGACTGGTTTGAAACCATGTTCTGAACACATGGAGATCCTACCTTTAATGGATCACATAAAAGCTGAAGCTTTATAGAAGCCATGCATAATGTGGATTGTGCAACTAGAATTACTGATATAATTATGAATATCTTATGATGTATAATTATCTGCACAAAGAGCCCATATAATACAATAACTCGGTCCGAGGGGTTCTGGCTTGTCTTTAATGTGACAATGATGTTTAACACTTTATTTTTATGAAGCTCTTTCTAAACACTAACTAATTAATCCTTACAACACTCTTGTGAAGTGCATGTATGAGCCTTGAGCTAAATTTGTGACACCTACAGAGGCCAGCACAAGTCACAGTTCCCCTGGATCACTGTGGGAGGACATGAAGCTTTGCAGGACTGATCCTATAGAACAGCTGAGGTAGATCTGGTGAATTTAAAATGCTTGCTTTCAAGTTTGGTCCTTGAGCAAACAAGTGTAGCCTCAATAGATGGTATTGCTTAAATAAATATTCCAGCGTCAAACACAGGGAAGTTTAGCATCCTTCAAGAAGTGAAAAATCAAATTTGTACAATACAAATGAGGGCAATACAGGGGAAACAGAGAATCCTAAAAGCCTAGGCCAAAGGAAAATGTCATTACAGTTATTTTGAAAAAAATTATTGAAATACAGATTATTGTCAGAGGTTTGTCATTTATGCATCAGGATACAACAAAGAAAAGCCAATACAAGCTACATTCCTTGTTTTTGACAAGTGGTGCAAAAGGTAGGGGGTCTTTCCATGGCACATGACATCTCCTAAGATCCTAAGTAGCCTGCTAGATTTCAGGTAAAATAGTTCCAGGATCTACTTTACCTGGGTGCTCATCTAGGTAAAGGCTGCTGTCCCAGTCAGCTTCTGTCCTCCAAGTGGTTGGTAAAACATACCTAGTTTGGGTTCATTTGGGAATAGTTCATGATTTGCTGCTTAGAGTAAGAAATAATTTTTGCTTTCTTAACTAGCTGGTATAATAATATGTGTTGGGGAGTGAAGAAGGACGGGATATGGGTTTTAGATAGCTTTTTTTTCCTCTGCAAATCAGGTTTGAGTTAGGGAGGATAGGGTACAAGCATCTCACTCCTGTGAAGAAAGCAGCTCAGTTCTATGCTAAAGGAAAATACATCTTAATACCATTCAGAAAACCTAAAAAATTCCATATCCTCTCATTTCACTCTTATAAGCAGTATTTTAGAGAAGAGATGAACAGAGCTCCTGCAGAGAAATGGGAGCCAGCTAAAAAGCAATTGAATATTGGCAGAACCCTAATTAATGTGAAAATAATGAGTGAATGATGACATTTAGCTGTTATTGCTGGAAGTTCCATCCCACCTGCCATGGACAGGAACACCTTCCACTGGACCAGATTGCTTAGAGCTCAATTCAGCCTGGCTTTAAAATGCTTCCAAGGATGGGACATCTACAACTTTTCTGGTTAACCTGTTCCAGCACCTCACCACATACACAGTAAAGAATTTTTTTCCTGATATCTAATCTCAAACTACTCTCTTTCAGTTTGAAACCATTCCCCTTTTGCTCTGTCATTACTTGCTCTTGTCCCTCTGTATCTTTTTTGCAGGAACACCTCAGTTACTGGAAAGCTGCAAGTAGGTCACCCCGGAGCCTTCTCTTTTCCAGGCTGAACAAACCCAATTCTCTCAGTCTTTCCTCACAAGAGAGGTGCTCCATCCCTCCACTCATCTTTGGGGTCTTCCTCCAACAGGTCCCTGCCCTTCCTGTTCTGGGAACCCAGAGCTGGATGCAGCACTACAGGTGGGGTCTCACCAGAGCAGAGCAGAGGGGTAGAATCCCCTCCCTCCCTCCCCTGCTGCCCACGATGCTCTGGATGCAGCCCAGGACACGTTTGGCTGTGAGTGAACATGGCTGGGTTATGTCCAGCTTCTCACCCACCAGCATCCCCAAATCTTTCTCAGCAGGGCTGCTCTGGATCTGTTCATCTCCAGCCTGTGTTGATGCCAGGGCTTGTCCTGATGGAGGTACAGCATCTCTCACTTGGTTTTGTTAAATCTCATGAAATCCCCATGGGACTGCTATATCTGATATTTGCTTTAGTTTAGAACAAATATTGTACTAATTGATTTTCTGTTTCAGGAGGGAAAATTGCCTGATTAAGCCAAC
The DNA here is from genome assembly GCA_013400955.1 of Drymodes brunneopygia. NCBI lineage: Eukaryota > Metazoa > Chordata > Aves > Passeriformes > Petroicidae > Drymodes > Drymodes brunneopygia. The sequence continues at coordinate 549,693 of VZTZ01026998.1, forward strand.
CTAAATTTAAAGATAACTATTGATAATAGTTTTCCACTCATAAAAATGAAACATTCAATATTTAAACATAAAAGTATTTTCATATTTTAATAATAACTTTAAAGTTTTTAATATTCTATTGTACTGTCATTATATTAGGCACATATATGGCATCCTTTTACAATTAGAGACAAAAATAAATAATTGAAATAACGATTCAATGCTCAACTGTTATGTCTTTGTATGTGTTTAGCAGGTCACTCCTTGAAATTATCATTTCTCCAACTACTTTATAGCTCCACTTGGGAATATAATGCAATTTATTCTATCATAATGGAAGGAAGAATGTGAATAGTCTTAAATGTAAAAGGTAAGTGTTTATCAAGTCACATTGCACAATGAGATAGCTGAAGGATAACAATCCAAAACATTATTTTCAAAAGTACCTTAATACCACTTTGTTGTCTGTATTCTCTGTTTGGTATACAAAATTATTAGCTTTATTTTAAACAATACTGCAAACAATTTTTAGATAATGGAATATAAATCCAGGTAAATTAATATTCCTTCTGGGACATGATAGATAATTTGTGGCATGAATTTTGTGAAATTTAAGTAATTTGAACTAGCTACAGACAGTCTCTTTTTATGAAAAGAAGTACCTCTAACTCTTGTCTCTCTAATTATTTTGTCCATTTGTCTCATTTTTATTCCCTACGTAGTTTGTGATAAAATGTTGCCATGGAAGAGAGGAAAAAAAAGTTCACCGTTTTCGACTGCCTTTTGTGTTTAAAAAGCTTTGGTGAAACAGGAAAAAGAAAACAAAAAAACTCCTTTGTAGAAAATGGTATGAACCAATGGATATGACTTCACATTATAAATATTTCTTAGAAAACTTTGGGTATTCATAGTTTTTATTTGAAAAAAAAAAGTAGTTTGAAAGTTTCCATTCTCTGCCACTAGTGAAGAAAATAGCAGGTAAGCATCTTTGCTAACATAAAAGCAGCTGAAGAGATTATATAATGTTTTTGACATATGTTGGAACTGAGAATGAAAATGCTCTGCTTTTTTGAGCTTAGGTGTGTACAAGAATCCACCAAAACTCTGTCAATCTACTGACTCCATGGGGAGAAACTAATTATTTTGCTTTTGGGGAGCCAGAGCTTGCTTACCCTGAGCGAAACATACACTCATTCACATCCAGCATTTAACTTGGATACTTTAAACTGGTCCTATTATCTCCAGGGATTGGAGCAGTCTGAGCTGAATGGGCAGGAAAGGGGTTCTGTGCGTCTCTGGCCCTGTGATGGGGCAGGTGCAGGCTCACTCCAGCTCTCAGTGAGATCTTTGGTATTTCTCTTTTGAATTTCAGTCTCTGACTGAATCAAAATTACATGAATGACTGAAAACCACACTAACCAATACACAAAAAAGTGTACTTTGTACAACTCTGTTGCAAGAGACATGTACACTACAAATTCATTATAACATTTAACTGAAACTACAGAAGGATGAATAATGCTACAAATTTAATTGAGGATAACAAAATGAGAAACATCAAACCCAAAACAATTAGTGTTCCCATTCATAACTATACACAACACTTGACAAAACTTGTTGGTCTTCATATATGACTTAGAAGATAAAAGGTATTAATTGATTATGAAAATCTGCTGTATTCTAGATTGCTTCATAATATATGAGAAGGAATGAAAATGTTTTTTATTTCAACAAATAATCCTGAAGAGAGCAACATTCATACAAAGTAGAGATATTTTTGAAGTGCAATTTTCCCTAACAAGGGAAAAAGAACATGTAATTTTTGCTCTATTTAGAAGGTGGAAACTGATGAAAAGAGGGGGACAGAAATGATCTAACTACTGTACACGTCTATACTTTTGTAATATTTTCTTACATTTCAGAGTCTGTTCTTGAAGGTTTTAATATGAAAGAACTGTAGCATTTAAAGAAAAAAAAATATTTTCACCATCTCTGAACTGCAAAACGAAATTCTAAAAGAAAACATCCTGGCCTGAAGTGGCTTGCATTCACTTGTCAGGTTGAAACACTGTATGAAGATCTTGAGTGGCCTTTAACAGAATACTAAATATTTTCATGTCAAAATTTAAGGACATCCTTCTGGGCAAAGAATTAGGACATAAAACTACAAGGATTGGCTACCCTGAAGGAGAGAAATTGCTCTGAGACTTTTGATGGTTTTGATTTTAAGCTTCAGTAGCAGAAGAGTTTCTAGAGAAAGGAAGGAGAAGAGAGTGCCCTGCACACTGACTTGCTTTTCATTAAAGGAGGATAAGGGCAAATTCTGATTAGCAGGAGAAATAATTAAAGGAATTCTGTATTCTCAGGGGCCACAAGATCAGACTTTGATATGATCTCAAATGCAATCACTGTACTAACCATTAGACATCTTATTTAAGGAAAATACATGAATACTATAGCTGGTGATGTAATCATATAGATTACGCTCTTAGTTATTTTTATTATCTTCCTTGGAATTTTGTGGCTTTTATACATTTTCTTAAAATAAGGGGGGAAAAAGACCTTAGTATAGTCAACAGCTAATTTAATGTTCCTTTTGAAGACCTTAGAGGCTTTCTAAAACCTTTCTATGAATCAGTGAAGGAAAAAAACTCAATTTGTATGCGGGGGTGTTATTTTAATGTAATTTTATTTTCCATTGGCTCTTTCACTTTCTAGATTTCAGTGCTTTCACCATGAAATAAATTTCATTTAATCTAGGCATGAGGACTCTTAATTATATTGGAGGAGCTCTTAATTATGTCATTTCCAATAACGGTGGAACTTCCTTTTGTCTGAGACTAATCAAAGGTAAAAGATGTCAGAGTGCAATTTGGAATTAAATTGGAACAGTTTTGTGCTCTGGTGATTTCACACCTAGCAAATAGTACTCAAAGAACTGATGGTGTTCCCTGAAACAATTTTAAGACCTGAAAGTTTCTTTTATATCAGATGGATGTTTATTATGTCTACTTATTAATCTCTAATCATACCCACTGTGTTCCTGTAAAAACATAGAAGGGATAAGAAGATATAAATATTAACCATGACCAACCACCAAATTGCTTCCCCTAAAGCAGCTACCAAAAATAAATGTTTCTTCAGATAGTTTACATCTTAACTTTGTTTTTGCAGGTTTTTTGGTGTCCTGAGATGGAGACTGTGCTGGTTTGTGATGGGGTAGGATTTATTTTCTCCATAGTCACTGGCATGGGTCTGTGTTTTAGACTTATGTTAAATCAGTGCTAAAAACACAGGGATGTTTTCAATACTGCTGAGCAGGACTTACATGGTGTCAAGGCCATTTCTGCTACTCACACCGCCCCACCAGCAAGAAGGCTGGGCATACATAAGAATTTGGGAGGGGACACAACCAGGACAGGTGACCCCAGTTGATCCAAGGGATATTCCAGACCATATGGAGTCATTCTCAGCATATAGTGCTGAGGGACAAAGAAGGAATGAGGGCATTTGAAGTGTGCCATTTGTCTTCCCAAGCCAGTGTCACATGTGATGAAGCCCTGCTTTCCTAGAGATGGCTGAGCACCTGCCTGCCCATGGGAACTGGTGCAGGCACCTGTAATGATTTGTTTGGATGTGTGGCTTTTGTTTTCCCCATTAAACTGCCTTAAACTAAACCCATGAGTTTTCTCACTTTTGCCTTTCTGATTCCCTCTGAATATCTGAGTGGGGCTTAGTTGCTAGCTGGGGTTAGACCTGGACAAGGTCAGTGCATGTGATTATAGCAGTCGATAAGAGAGATGTAAAAACATTTTCAGAAACAAAAAAACCTTAACATCTTATTAGGCAAACATGCAAAGAAAATAATTTTCTCTTTACTGGAATTTGGTTTTAAATGTAATACTAGAAGTCAGACTGTACAGACAATTAGGATGAAATGCTCACCCCCTGTAAAACTACCAGCAAAATGGCTCCTTAAGTTCTTTGAGGCAAAGATATATGGTAACTAGCTTTCTTAGATAAACACAAGGGATATTCACGCAAAAATTTGAGATTTCAAGTATAAAAGGTGCTTTAAAGAAATTTAATTTTCTCTGCAATATTCTAATTTTTCTCTTAGGGGCATGCTTATATTGCCTTCCAATGTGCTGTTTGATCTTCGTAAGTTTTTATTATTTAAGAGTGTAAATCAGTTCTTATATGTTTCAATAAATCTTGTTCTTATTTCAATTAATAAAAGAATACATGTAAATTAAATAAATCTGTGGTTCAAGCATAACACATATCTCACCAGGTTCTACAACATTCTGCTTATTTCACACGGAGGAAATATCATAGCTTCCTTTGAGATAGGGATAGGCATAGCAGGTTCACAAAATTTAAAGCTCCTAATAAAACTAGGAATTGAACCACGGACTACAGAATTCCTGAAGCATCCATAGCCTTGTCCAAATCCCTTTTATATGGTTTTTCTTCCCCCAAAAATGCTGTTATCAATTCTGTTCTCAGGTTTCTATCCTTCTGTAATTGTGTGACTATCTGTAAATTCAATACTTTTTCTAGAAAAGATGGATGAATTAGGCTAAATTAATATATTTTTCTTTCTGAATGAAAAGGTAATGATAAATGTTTGAGAATTTGTGTATTTCTGGATGCAGTCTCTTTCAATTTGCCATACCAGTCTTTTTTGTGGTCTTATGTCATAGTTACATTTCTGTGCAAACACTTTACTAGTGTTCTGATTCAGTATTTGATTTCAAATAATTCACAACTCAGAAAATTATTAGTTTAATACAAAACCAGATTATGTTCCAACTGGATGACTGTATCATAAACAGTTTTTGCACCTTGTTAAAAAACATAAACCATACTTGGGCTGGGTAGCTTCTTTTTGCCACCCTGGGAGGATTTTCTCCTTGCAGAAAGGAAATTGGCTTGGCCACTGAGGAGTCCTAAACTAACAGCAAAATAATTGTTAAGTCTTGGGAAAGAAGAACCTTGCAAGCTGTGTCATTTTGGAAGTAATCTGCAGGTTATAGATTTATCCAGTCTTCAGGATACAGTGATCATTGAGAGTATATTTCTTACTGTTTCTATGAATTTGGGATGAACAAAACTAAATCTCCCCCATAAAGTGGAAACACTGTTGCCCCCATGAGGATATGGGATTTACATATTCTTATCACTCAACCTACAATAATATTCCCTAAACAGGCCAGTTAATTAGCTGGGGGAAAACCAATTTCCTCTTCTTCCTGCAATATTTAGAATCATAGAATTATCATTTAGACAAATTGTCTGTAACTGATTTCTGCTTTCCTTTTTGGTTTTTTTTTTTTTGTTTACCTGAGTTAGGAGTGTCAGAAAAAATGCCTCTGGTAATTTTTGTAATTTACAAAGTCTCAGACATGAAGCCACAGATTTAATTTAGATATGCAAGTGAATAGAGTTTTAGAAAAAAAAGATTTTTCTTGAGATCTGTAGTTAGTTTTTACTAAAAGATGAAGCCCTTTAAGCCGAATTCAACACCAGAAGAAGTTTAATTAATTTTTACATTATTTGGTGGTGCTAGGCTTGACTATTTGATATAGCTTTTCCATGGTTAATTCCATATGTCCATGAAATAAAGGATGTTTATTAAAGCTGGGCTTGAATGGCAATCTTGGTCAGTACTGCTGGGACAGGACAAAGGCATAAAAGACAAAATTGTGTAAAAAGGCTGTCAAATGTTCTTAAAATTGAATAATAGCAGTGCAACTGGTACGAAAGAAGGTGAAAATATCCTACAGGAAAAATTGGATGTCCTGTAGGTGAGAATTATACAAATGGAGTATCACAATTAAAAGGTCATATATTCAATGACTGATATGAATTTCTGCAATAAAGTCATGGCTAGCCAGCAGAAAATGTCAAAGGAACATTAAAAGATGACTGTAATTGATTTGTCAGTGGGACTATGACCTATTGCTATGCACAGGCTGTGAAAAAGGCTCATTCTGCCCATGCAGCTGTTCTGAGGCATAGCACATAATGGGAACCAACCTAAAAAGTGGTGGAAGGAGCTTATTGAGAAAACTCTATGAAAATCTGGTAATGACATTTAAAGAAAGACAGAATTCTTAAGGAACTACTGTTAAAAATACCTAGAATGGTGCTCTGTTGCATGGAGAGACAAAACTAAAAAGGCCCAGTTGGCTTATCTTGGTAACATTTGGGCTAAGTGTATCAGCATTCTCTTCAATCAATATATCAGGAACCAACTTTAGAAAGGTTAAACAAAAAAAATATTGGCAACAGAAAATAAGAACAAAAGAGGACTGCAGGACATATAGCCTTTGTAAGTTAAAATGTTTCTTCCCACAACTAAGATTTGCCATTTCTTTCTGTTTTATTCATATAGAAAATTCTAACTTGTAATGCAGTGACCAGGTTTTTCTATGATAACATACAGTTATGGATTAGAAAATTAATATATCTCACCAGGAATTGACACAACTCTCAAAAGATCAGTGATAAGCAATTTTACCCTGTTACCAATTTACTCTGTGTTTCAAATCAAGGATAGCAGATGATCCAGCTAAATATGGAAAATTTAAATACCAAGTAAGCATCCTAATAAATTACCTGCCAGCAACCATTTAAAAAATTATTGTGCATGGAAACACTGAAATCACCTAAGTTGTCAAGAAAGCAAAATTCATTTCTAAATGATTTATCAAATCTAAATCTATCACATCTATTATAGATATTAAATAATTTTTCTAGTTTGTACATATTCATATATTATACGCACTTTTAGCTGATGGAATTCCATTGTTTCAAAGAGATGGGAATGACCAAAAATCCACATTAGAGTAGTACTAATGTAGAAAAAAATAGGACTTTTTAAGACCAGCAGTAAATGCATTCCTAAAGGAACCAATGGGCAGAAAGCCTAGTATTTCATATTCCTGTAGTAAACACTGTAATGAGGTCCCAGTTCAGGACAAATATTTATAGAACTGTCTTACACACTTGCTAATCCCTTTCCCCACAGCAGTCACAGCACAGCTCTCCATGTATAATGGATGGCTTTGCAAATGCAGATGAAATTCTTATGTCTGCATGTGAGAGACAATGGCTTTCAGAAGACTGTTAAATGATAGACGAGTCCTGAAATCATCATGAATAAAATAAAAAATTAGTAATGTATTCTGTAGGTTTGAAGGTTTATTTTGATGGCAGTTTTTATCAGACAAAAATGTTACAACCCTCTTTCCCAAAAAATATCTTGAGTAGAGAATACACTCCTATGCCTTTCTTTACTTACAGAGTTCTCTGGGCAAAATAAAGTGTTTAATAGAAAACAAAAAGCCTATTTTTATCCAAAAGCTTTTTAACTATTCTGGCTTGTACCTGAGTGGCTGCTTTTATTTCTTTGCTGTCAATGCATTTTTAATGTTTTTAAATTGCCTTCTTCTTACTGACTTAGGCTGAAATTCTGCTGGCACCATCTGTGAAAGGTGTCCAAATACTGGTTAATTTGCCACTGCTGATTTCCCAGTGGAAGAGACAAGTGTTCCCAAAGTAACTTTATGCATGTAAAAGCAAGAGGGCTGGAAAATCACAAAGTGGGCAATTCAACAAAGCGAACTAAGTGGAGTAAAATGAAGAAATATATATTTTAGATATAGGTGCAATAATTTTCTGCCAAGAAAGCAGAGACACTTCCATCTCCTCAGTCTATTTCTATCCCATTTCCAAAGGATGCGAACAATAACTGTATGTCAGTGATGTATCATATCTGTGGCAATACCTGTTATTAGCCATACACAGCCACAAAACAGCTGATTGTAATTGATTTCAAATCTTTATAATAATTTTTTTTAAAATTGGAGATAATTCTCCAATCTTTCTCTGAGATTTGATGAAAGAAAATTGTTTCTTAGAGCTTAGGACTGTACAGGGACAGAGATCGAGTTAGATCTCATTTGCCATGAGATACTAAATTTCATCCATATAGCCAGTAGGAAGTCTAAATATTTTAGACTAAGTTCCTGAAACTGAGCTGTGAATCAGCACCAGGGTATGTGACTTGAAGATCTGCTCCCAGCAGGGAACTGATTAGGCAAGATGCACACAACTGAACAGAAAAAGAAAATCATATCCCACGTGAAACAGGGTATTTCATGGTAACAATTGTTGCAAAACAGGGTGACAGTCAATTAATAGGAATCCAAGTATGCAAATAACTTTAGTTGCAGAGGTAAGGCAAGGATCTTTTCTCCTGTGTTGTTTCATAAAGACATATTCTACAACATCAGAATTTTCTCTAAAACTCCTGATGATACATAACTTCTTTCAGCCCCCATTGATTCCTTTAAGTTCTGTGTGTATTTAAGAATTCAATGTGGGTGTGGTGGGTTGACCCAGGTATCAGCCAGACACCAACACAGCCACTCACAAAATCACAGACAGGCTGAGGATAGAGGAGACCTATGGAGGAAATCTGGTACAAATATGGTACAAATACTCTGCTCAAGCAGGGCCACCTACAGATCATTTCCCAAGATATCTCTAAGAAGGAAGACCATAGAACCTCTCTGGGCAAACTGTGCTAGCGCTCAGTCACCCTCACAAATAAAAAGTGTTCATGGATGTGTAGAGGGAACCTCCTGTGTTTTAGTTTGTGTCCGTTGCAACTTGTCCACAGTGCTTGGGCATTGCTAAAAAGAGCCTGGCTCCCTCTTCTTTATACCTTTCTTTCAGGTAATTACCTACATTGATAAGATTCCTCACTGAACCTTGTCTTCTTCAGGCTGAATAGTCCCAGCTGTCTCAGCTTTTCCTCATATGAGAGATGTTCCAATCTCTTAGCCGTCTCAGTGGCCACCTTTTGCTGGATTATCTACAGTATCATCAGCTTTCTGAACACTGGGTATCCTAAAACTGACTGAGACCACACTCATTCCCATTTGCTCTTGAATGTGGAGGGAAGAGAAAAAAGGCAAGAAAACTCGTGGATCAAGATAAAGTGAAGCAAAAGATGTACACTTGAGAAAAAAAATGAAAAAAATACACTTTTAATTACTTGCTATTGATAGACAGTTGTCCAGCCACATCTCGGAAAGGAAGATCTCAGTATTCACATGGTTACCTGGAAAGAAACAATAACCACACAGGGACCCCCCTCCTGTCCTTTCCTTGAGCTTTTATTGTGAAGGATGACATCGTAGGAAATGGGATGGGATGGGATAGTGTAAGATAGTCCTTTGGTCACTTTGGGTCCTGGTTTTGCCCCTTCTAGCCCTTCTCACTCCCAGCTGACTCATATGGAGTGTAGAGTGGGAGAAAGATAAGACCTTGATGTTGCATGAGCACAGTTCAGTAACAGCCAAAGCTCTTAACTGGTGTATTTTTAGCCACAAGGCCAAAATACAGCAGCATATGGGTTTCTCTGAAGGACATTAGTGCTATCCAGCCAGACCCAGGAGCAGTTATACATGGAGAGACTTTTTACATGAACATTCTTGAAACAAAAGGATGAAATGAGTGAAAACAAACAAGAGAACAGAGGAATATAGCGTGTTTATTACATAAATGAATGTGCATTTTTCCTTAGTATAAATCTGAATTCTGTAGGATTGAGAAGATTCTGGAATCAGACCTGATTGCAACATGGAAAAAGATATAAACATCCACAAAGGAGTTAATAGATCCTGAGAAAACTTACAAAAAAAATTCCTTCCTCAGAAGTCCTGCTTTTCACACTGACCTTCACTTACCTATCTGATCTCAAAATCAAATGAGCTTATTAAAGTGCTTGCCTACACAAGACTATTCTCCTGGTGTTTATGCTTGATAAGTTATGACTGGGTAAGCTCACAAATAAGAAAGCTAGGTTCATGTTTACCTGTTGCTGCTGCAGGCCTGAAAGTTCCTGACACAAACACAGCTTCTAGAATTAGGGATTTCAGTGGTAATCAGAGACATTTTCAAACTGGTCAACCAATTTAGTCTTTTTCACCCAAATTCTGATGGCTAAGGGCAAGCCCATCAAAGTCTCATCAAGAAACAGATGTAAACTGCATCATCAACCCCATATTGATGCCACTGCATTTCCTTTTGCTTTTTTTTTCCCCATTTTTATTCTCCTAAAGTCCTTCCTTCTAAGCTTAAAGTGTTCCTTTTACCAAGTACTGTGACATGGCACTCCTGGCAAGTGCACTTGTGATTCTTACCTAAAAAGTGGATTTCTGATTGCACTTTACAATGAATAGCTGGTTTAATATCACACTTTATGTAAGAACGATTCAGCAGCACACATTAAGACAGGTCTTTAAACTAAACTGAATCAATGTGTGGTTCAGAAATTTAGAACTAATTACAGGCTTTCTATATTAAAATCTGGCGCTCAATCTTTAAATGAAGTATTTTACAGAGTCTGACTGAATTGATGGAATAATCTGTTATGAGCTGTGTATCGTCCCATTTGTGACAGACTTATTTTCCACACCAGAAAAGTCTGGCTTGCAGATTATGGAATTCTTAATTCAGGAAACCTGAATGGAGAAGTGTCAAATACAAATTTCTGTGTTATGATTAATGAAAGAAAACGAGGTTGAATAAAATTAACTATCAGTTTTAGTGACATAAATATTAGACCATTACAAATATGAAAGCTTGCGTTTTGTGAAAGAGACTTTCACTGTTATACGTGAAACGAACTAGGTAAAGAACTAGTGATCCTATAACTGAAGGCTATACCATAGAGCACACAAAGAGACCAAATTATATTGATTTAAATTCTGAAGTTCCTACATTTTAATAACTGTACTTTCAAAAGTCATTTATATGTATTTTATATTAATTTGTATTTAAGTGTAAAATATTTTATTTTTCCATGCCTTTTAATTGTCTATAACAGCACCGAATTTATAACTACAATAATGATCACTTTGGGGACTGTCATACATCCAAAACTACTAAATCAGGGAACCTACAATAACTTTAATAAAACACAGGTACTTGACTTTTGTACATTTCCTTTGTTTTCTCTCACTCATATATTTTGTGGGTATGTTTAATTAGAAATATCTTAATCTTTTGATAACCACATAAATTCAAACCATTTTCCACAGCTTGCTTTCCTTTTTCTGGTTGTTATAAGGAATGAAGTTAAACTTTTATCTCTAATATTAGCCATGAACTAAAAATATTTCTTGCAACTACTGGCAAATAGCAAAAGTCAGAACTTCATTAGATGAAAAATATCTGCACCAAACAGGAAACAATTGTGCAGTCAGTAATTCATATGGTTGTTGTCAATTATGTATGAGGTAATGTGAGAATAACAGTGGAGGGAGACTTTAGAAATCAAAGCAAAGTATAAGATTCCTCAAGTCAAGAGAAAATTTTTCAGTTTCTGCTCAGTGTAGCACTGTTCTTTAGCTAAAAACCTTTAAAGAAACTTCCTCACAATAAATAACTTCCACTGTTAAAAGCTCTCTCTGATGTTGGAGATTTGGGTGAAGTAAATGGTCCTCTGACTTAGTACAAAGACAAAAGACACTTGAGTCAAACCTCTCCCTTTAATAATTCAAAGGTGTTCTCTCTTCTTTAGAAACAGCTCTTTTACTTTTTTTTTTAAATCCATCTTACAGGTAATGTTAAGGCTGTTTCTCTAAATATTGTAGCTTTCTATTGAAGGTTATTTAATTCTTTTCCTATTCCTTCTGTGAAATACTCATAAACAACCATTGCAACATGTAGAATGAAACACTATATGTTTTCCTTATTTATTTAGGGGGAATTCAAAATGGTACTTATTGAGACTATTACAGCTGGATTTGATTTATTCTTCGTTGATTGTAGTCTGCATCAATTCCTTCATAAATACCTCTGTCTGGAAGCTCTGACACATTATAAGGGAGAATAATGAACCACATGTGAGAGAATGAGATCATTGCTCATAAAGTGCGATTTGCCTGCTTATGCAATGAAAATAAAAGGTGTGAGATTGGGTATCTATTTTTTGTTCAGATCTATCAAGCTCTCAAATAATCAATTTCATATTTAATTGGAAATAAATGGATAGATAGTTGATGACAGTAACGACATACTGTCATAAGTTTACAGTTGCACTCAAGAAGGATATGACATGCAAGTGATATTTTATGAATACAATTTACCACCTCTGTGAAAAATTTTAAGGTTTGGTTCATTGTCAAACACTAATCTTTACATGGTGGCCTCTGTGTTTGGGCAGTTGAGACCATTACACAACTCTGATATTGGTAAACCAGTTTAAGTATCAAAATATCAATCTATAAATTCTGAATGTGGTAGGCATTCCTTTTTATCTTTTCTGCTTTTCACTTGTTACTTTATTTTTTTTTGTAGTAACTATACTAGGTAGAAAGATTTCCTTTGAGGCTTTAAGCAAGTATCTATCTTATGATTCAAAGTCATCCCAGCTGTTGTTCTTAACACCTTGATATGTGTCCCTCAGGGGTCCATCTTGGAACCAGTGCTATTTAATATCTTTATTAATGACAGAGGGATTAAAAAAAAAATTGCTGATGATACCAAACTAAGTGGTGCAGATGACACTCCTGGAGGACGGGATGCCATCCAGAGGGACCTGGACAAGCCTGAGAAGTAGGCATATGGAAATCTTATGAGATTTAACAAAACCAAGTGTGAGGTGCTGCACCTCCATCAGGACAACCCCTGGCATCAACACAGTCTAGGGATGAACAGATCCAGAGCAGCCCTGCTGAGAAAGATTTGGGGATGCTGGTGGTTGAGAAGCTGGACGTGACCCAGCCATGTTCACTCACAGCCAAACGTGTCCTGGGCTGCATCCAGAGCATCGTGGGCAGCAGGGGAGGGAGGGAGGGGATTCTGCCCCTCTGCTCTGCTCTGGTGAGACCCCACCTGCAGTGTCCAGCTCTGGGTTCCCAGAACAGGAAGGGCAGGGACCTGTTGGAGAGAGTCCAAAGGAGGCCACCATGTTGATTAGAGGGATGGAGCACCTCTCTTGTGAGGAAAGGCTGAGAGAACTGTGATTATTCAGCCTGGAAAAGAGAAGGCTCCGGGGTGACCTAATTGTGATCTCAGTATCTGAAGGGAACTTGCAGGAAAGATGGAGTAAGACAAATTACAAGTGCATGTAATGACAGGACAAGGACGATGGTGTCAGATTGAAAGAGGGTAGGTTTAGATTAGATTTCTTCACTGTGAGGCTGTGAGGCACTGGAACAGGCTGCCCAGCGAAGTTGTGGAAGCCCCATCCCTGGAAGGGTTCAAGGCCAGGTTGGATGGGGCTCTGAGCAACCTGGTCTAGTTGAAAGTGCTCCTGAAAGTGTTCCTGTCCATGGCAGAAGGGTTGGAACAAGACGATCTTGAATGTCCCATTCCAACCCAAACCATTCTATGGTTTTATGGTTTGGCAGTCATATGACATTCAAAAAGATGTATCAATGTGAAATGCAATTTCTCTTTGTTTCTTTTACTACTCAAGACTACTCAATTTCATGCTACAAAAGCAATAAATTAACAAATATAAACATGAAAATGCTCAAGAATGGAGGAGAAATACTAAGTTCAAAGTCTGTACTGCAGCTGAGGTGCTGAGATTTTGTTTTAAAACTTCTAAGTTGTTTGTATATGAGAAATAAACTCTCTGCATTCATTTGTGGAATATGAAAAGATGAGTTTGAGAATCCAGAGTCAGCTATCTACATTATTGCTCCTCACATGAGGGTTTTTCCATGCTTGAGCTCCTCTTTTAATTTGGGTTTAGGAAAAGGTACCAAATTAATTAAGCAGCAGCATAGTATGTTCCTTAAAGACAGGGGGTAGGTGGAATACTTCCATAGCAGTGATTCCTAGGACAACAATTGGTGCTAATAAACCTTGAGCTAAAGAAACCTGATAAATACCATGGCAGAGTAATTTCTTTCCACTAGGGAATTATTTATACATCTTGTCTGATCTGTGACCATTGAAGAAGTAAAAATGGAAAATACAGATACTTGTAGCACTGTCGGACACGAAAGAAACACGCAGACTTCTGAGCAGCAGGTCAGGACCACCAGGCAGGACCAATCGAGCCTTTCTTTATTCTCTCATTTTTATATCTTTCTTAAGACAATCGTGAATTGGTCAATGAGGTTCCCACCTCCATAATTTTACAGGATAATGACATAGTCTATCATCTTTCTCCGCCTTAGGAGAAAAGAATGAAAAACAATCCGGAAGTTCAAAACAATCTAGGCCAGTTACAAAAACAAGGACTATGTTTATAGAAAATGCATGAGAACTTCTACTACAGAAGTAAAAACATAGAACACTGCAAAAACCAGGGTGACATATACTGAAATTTCCTACAAGTTTTTCTTACAAGTTTTTATTCTGGAATATAAGCAGCTATTCCAGGATATCCTGATATATATCCCAGATTCTCACCCAGTTCTTATATTAGTTAATAGGAAAAAATAAGAGTTGCATTTATAATTTGCTCAGATCCTTTCAAGAGCTTCTGAAATTTAAGAACTCCATTATTAGAGACCATCCTCTGCAAAAGGATAAAATTTCAAAATCTATGACCAGATTATTAATAGTAACAGACTAATTAGAGATATAACGATTAAATATCCTTTTATTAGGCCATATTAACTATTAGCCTTGAGAAGCCACCAAGTGAAACAGTGTCTGACAAAATCTTTTGTATTTCTCTGAGGCAACTATTTTGCACTTTAAAATTAATGTGAAGGATCATAAAAAGAGTTAAACTTGCAAATGAAAAGTCTCTCTTTCTTTGTAGTAAGGGTGTTGCTAGGTCTTCTATAAAATTACCAGAACTTTTCTGCCCTGAGAATATGCATAGGTAGCCTATTCTCCAGACTTCAGCTGATTTCAGTTATCACATTCAGTGTCATGCTTTCTTACTAGTTTTCACCAAAGCAATTTTCACATCACATATTTAATTTACTTTGAAGCCTGACTGGGCTAGTACAATGTTTGGTATTAATGGTTAGAGGCTCCATCTCCCATTGATCTTATGAATTAATAATTTCAAGTCTTCTGCTCACACTTTAATTCACATGGAAAGGTAAGAATGCTTTTTGAACCACAAATAAGTGTACAGCTGCTTGCCCTTTTGACTGAACTGTATTCAGACCTGGTCTACCTCTGTGGAATATCCCTAGGAACAATGGTAAGTTTTTCCCCTCATTACTCAGAAAATATGTACATGTTCATTTCTGACAGGTTGTACTACACAGACCATACAGTTTCAAACAATCTGACAGGCAATCTAAGAACTACCATAGCAGGACCATGTGTCAGTTCTCAGGAATACCAATATTTCCTGTCTGTTCAAAAATCACTCTTGGTGTGTAGAGAATGAAAAGCAGCATAAAAGCTTTCAATTGCCATCTGTCCGATGATTTTTCGACTCCACTTTTTTTCCAGAGACAGTGACCTAGTAATAATGAGTGAAAATAATAGACATTATGACAGACAAAGCTGACAACTTACTTTGAGTTTTACTTTGGAAATAAAAGTAAATAAAATACATTTTAATATTTTTCTACCCTTTTCAAATATCACAGGAAACAAGTCAGCTGTGCCTGAACCAGCTCCCAGAAACTGTCGGGTCCAGTGCTCCATCTCCTTTGCCAGGAGTTCCCATGGCAACATCTTTAGCAGAGGTAAAAGGAATTACAGATAGATATTTATTTATTTATTTCCCCTGACTCCCCCCTTCCCCTTCTCTCTGTGCCAGTTTAGAAAAAGTGTTGCTCTCTAATATTTGGGGCACTGAGAATTGCCATTGAGTCACCCAGCTACATTTGCTCTGATTGTTGCATTTGAAAAGTCTGTCCTAGTTCCCTTCTGTCTCTTGGGTGTCTGATTTATGACATCAAAGAAGAAAAAAGACGTAAGAGAAACTTTCAAAATTGGAAGTTCTTGTGGGGGGAAGATGCTAGCCCAGAGCTGTCTTCAGCTCCAGTGCTTGAAAAACACAGCATGTTCAACTTTTTTTTTTTTTTTTT
>VZTZ01026998.1:565724-582609 GCA_013400955.1 Drymodes brunneopygia
AGTTTGCAATTTTTCGGGGAGTGTGGCTATAATCCTTAAAGATAAGACATCACACATGAACTGTGGCATCTAGAACCATGACTGCAGAATATTTGCAGATCGTCATATTTGTGTCAGTGAATTGTGCTCTGATGAGATTGGTGGTTGCTTTGGCCACATTTGGCAACTGATAAAGGCTTATAACTACAGCAATTATCCGTGAGAAAATAACTTAGAGCTAGGTGAATTGTTCTGAAAATTTTGCAAAAATATCACCAAACTGTCGCTCAGGAATTCATTAACTTTTTTTTTTTGTAGCATGCAGGCCTACTGGAAAAAAGCCAGTGACAGGCGTATGACAGCCAACACTTGCTCAGGCTGTAGTTCTAGTGAGAGCGTGAATGCTGGGTGTTCTGGCACAGAAGTGGAACAGGTTACTCATGGTACCCTGCTACCATCTGTGGTGAAATCAGTGAGCATCCTTCCCAAACACACTTGACTTTGAAAGAACACATATCCAGGAAGAACACACGCATGGCCCAGACATCATGGAGAGGACCAAAGCTGTCTGTCGTGTGAGAGCAGAAAATTATCCTCTGTCCCTTGTTTGGGCTCAAAGTGACTTTAGTTGTGCAGTGGACTTAAGATTTCTGCTCTGACCTTTGGCCAGGATTTACTTCAAAGTAACATTTGAAGATGTGGGGATACTTAAGACATGACCTGTCCTTCAGAGAGCTAGAATGTACTCCCAGGTTCCTGCAGTGTGGTCTGGGACAACACCAGAGACCATATTTTGCTGAATCTACCCTGTGCTAAGAATGAGGATGATTCAGGTTTATGTTTGTGAGAAGTTAATTACTTAGTTGGAAGGAGAGGTTATGCAAGAAGTAGGCTGTAACTCTTACATCAATTCCTGAGACGCACAGTTTCGTTTTGAAAATTACAGAACAAATAGGACAACAGAGGATCACCAGTACTGTAGCACTGCTCTGCAGTGTTTCTCAGTGTTGATGTTTCAGGTAGCTGTTTTCATCATCCCATTGGGTGCTGAGATGTAACTCTCACATCCCCCACAGATTGTGTGTAGTATAGGGATGTCAGCAGCCACCTTTGCTGACCTCAGCCTCAAACTGCAAACAGACATGAATCCAAGCACATATATTCAGTTTTAAATTGCTGACCCACAAAGACATTTTAGATGACAGAGCCTTGAAAAGATAAGTGAAGAATTTTGTAATATCTATCATAAAATTACCAAAAGTACATAATCAGAGTAGTAACATCTACAGGAGAGATTGTATGAATAGTTTTTGTAGAAAGTTTAATACTTTCAACTTAAAAGTATACCTTAAATGGGACTGAAGAAACGATATGAAATAAATTCATTTTTTGGTTTTGGTTTTTTAAGAACTCTTCCTCAAACTTTGGTAAGGTCTGGGATTGCTTTTATCCCTAAAAAAGAGCTTTTGCCATCATTTCTCACTTCAATGGATAGTATGCCTCTCCTCTTTACCACTCTAAACCCAGCAAGAACCTGGCTTGGAAGCAAGCCTACAGCAAATACCGGACTCCAGAGCCCTAAGCTGAATCCTGGAACTGTGTGAGCAGAATTTCTCTGCCACTATTACAAGGAATGAAGAAATTTATTTTGCAAAATAATGAAAACCACTACCGATTTGAATTTGTATCAGAAATTCTGAAATAAGTAGGAATATTTGAGATTTTTCTTGCAGCAGAAGCATTCAATAAATCAAACATTTATATCCAGGGCAAACCACAGCTTATCTGTTTATGTTCTAACTACATAATTAAGATCACTAATCATCTTAAATTCAGAATGTCTCTTTCTTCAAAGGTGTGAAAAAATAGCTCTATTACATAGTTCAAGTTTTGTTCTTGGTAAAAAAAAAAAGATGCACCCGTCTCCCTGCTCCTGCTTTGAGTATCTAAAAATCTCCTTTGTTTCTTTTACCTCATTTGGTTGCTGACCAAAGTAATTGTGCCTTCAAAATTCTGTACAGCTGTTTTTTATTACTGCTCAAGCTTTCTCCATTAACCCAATTATCAGGTAAAAAAATGGTATAATCTCTCATGGCAAAGAGTTTGCTTTTGAATTGTGGAGAAGCTTGTCACCTAACAAAGAGTTTCACAGGTGAAGGGTCTGCTCTGATCCTCCACTGACTCAACATTCTGTCTGTTCCCATTTCAGTTAAAGAGAGCTCTTGGAAGGATACAGCACGTGGAGGTTTTCCCCATCCCTTGACAAATGTGGTGGTAAGAAGATTAAAAAATAATAATATGGTGATAAAACAGGTACTAGGTACTAGTAGTGCAATAAAGATCTCAGGTACTCTAGACCACCAATAAAAATGATGCATGTCTATATGATAGGAACATCTCACCATCCTATGTCAAACATTCTGCTTGTCTCATAGGGCATATAATAGAAATTTTGTTTCCCCCATATAGTTCATTGAAGTTCTTACATTATTCATGTATGAGCACTAACTGGAATGAATAGAATACTTTCACACAGTAATAAAACTAATGAATTGTGCAGTAAGGTTTAGGTACAAGGGCTTAGGCACGCTAAAAGCTACCATGTGTCAGCTGTTTCATGAGAAGTGTGCAAAAATACCCAATTGACAGCCTATATAAATTTAACTTTTTTTTACAGATTCCCATAGAATATGTTAATTAAACTTTTTACAATAAAAACTCTTTGATATATGTTTTTTCTTAAAAAACATCTTTTCAACTTCTCTTTTTGAAGGAGATTTAAAATTAATCTAGAATCTCTTTGAACATTATCTTGAATTTCCTTAGATAACATTTTAATAGGAATTTATTTTCTTACTAGTGTTAGTAAATACAGCATTTCCAGAACAAGTATATTGCTCCTTCCTCCATCTAGCTCCCACTTTTGTGTGTAACATGCTGCATTCCTATTTCCCTTGGTTTATTTTGAAGAGTATTACCTTAAACATTTTCTGTTTTCAGGAAAGGCAAACCTGCATTTTCACTTACGTGGTTATCTCAGTTTTTGTTAAAGATCTCTCTGTATATATCCTGCAATGTATTTAGTGGCATCAAGCATTGAAGTTTAACTTTCTATAGCATGTCACAGGCAGTTTAGATGGTGAATGAATCCAAATGCCTATGAACTGAGTTTATCCATCCCATTATTAAACAGAAACAGTAATTTTAAACCTTAATTGCATGTGCTTCAAATTAATTTTTTTTAAAAACAGAAGTAAGCAATTTATTAACAAAAGACACTTTATATAACTGCAGAAAATGTAGACATACACTGGGCATAAAAGGATCATCTCGCTAACAGATCAAGACAAATATTTCATAATTGCATTTTTGCTAGGGATGTTTTTATATTTATGTGAAACAACAAATTTCCTACTTTTTCTTTTATTATTTGTAACTTCTTTTTTTTTCTACAAAAGAAGAGTTAAATGAGCATTAACTTTTACTGTTAGCTTTGATTCCTGAAGAAAATTGTAAGTCAGGTGTTTCTTCTCTAAAATTTATGTCCAGAGTATCTTCTACTTGTAGATTTACAATGTTTCATGTCTTTTTCAGCTTTACTGGAACAGTTTAACATTTTATGCAGCTGAATCTTGTGTACTGCTACTTTTATTCTTCCTCTTTGAAATTATTAAAGGTTTTATCATTATTACATACCTCTGGGCTTGCTCATAGGCCTGTAGTTACCAGCTGAAATATTCTCTGTCACAAATATATTTTTTCATGCTGTAAATTGATTCTTCAGGCATTAAAAATAATGTGGCTGAAACAAACTAAGCAGATTCTTGAGTACCTTTAAAACCAAAAATAAAACCTTAATAATCTGTGTCTGGTTTGTGCCATACAAAATAGATCAGAAATTCATTTCACAGTGAGAATGTTATAAAACTGGTATATGAAGAGGTGATAATAAGGCCATGTTACTGTTAGTGCCCAATTCATTTATTCTACTCATGGATTTTGGGCTAGTTTAATTCTCTTCCTGGCACTGGGTTTGGGTGAGTGAGGGGTGTGTTTCTTCAGCTGTCTTCCTGCCTTTGTTTTCCCCATACACCTAGAATACACCAAGTGCTTTTTTTTGGCCTTCAGTAAAAGGGTGTCATCCGGCTGCTGATAAAACACTCCTACTTTGTTATCTCATGATTTTTCCATAACTTGCAAGTGAACATTGCTCCTCAGTGTCAGAGAAGCATATTTGCTCTTAGGGGCTTGATTCATATGGGTGATTTACATTATATATGTGGCTTTCCCATGGGTACACACACAGTGTTAAGCAGACTATTTTCAAGCTCTCAAAACTGTTAAACTTCACGTATCTTTTTGTATAGGTATTATTATGGTATTTCATCAGTACTAACTTTTTTTTTTTTTTTTTGCATGCAAAAAATTGCAAGTAAGCATGCCTAAACCGTTAATTCTTTAAAGCTCAGGGCAGTCTACTTTATTTCTTGTATGATGTCTAACAGAGTATTGTCTTTGTGTCTTGTGTGTGACTGAAGATGTCAATCGTTTTCCTATTAGAAATCACTAATTTTAAATGTAGACTTAAATGTGTATTGCAAAGTATTGCAAGCCTGCAGGCTTCCATCAAAGGATATAAAGAAAAAAATGGAATCAAGCCTTTTTTAGTCTCATATTTATCATGAATTATGCATATTCTATTTCTTTTCTCATCATTTTATAGTAAGGTAAAATAAATCTTGAAAAGCACTAAGGAATATTTTTAAGATCCCCAAGTCTCTTCTTACAAAGGGAATTGTGAAATGACCTGAAGTGATATTATGAAGTGTAATTAGGCATTTGCTTGTTAGCTTGAAATCTGAAAATTATGGCTTTCAGAGAAAAAAGGAAAACAGCACATATGCTATGTGACCCTTGTACTCCTCATTGATAGGCAAAGTAAACCTCTAAATCTGGTGACTAAAATGCTATTCCTATCCTAAGGTCATCTCTACAAAAATGAGTGTGCCTCTGTCACCAATCCATGGCTCAGCACGTCTCTGGTAGCGCAGCAGTTTGGAGCACAGGATTACTTAGAAAGGAATATTTTTTAAAGTTGTTAAAAAGACCTATTGAACAGTTGTCTCTGGGATTGGCATGAGTCTACCATGTGCAGAGCCTAAAAAGTAAGATATGAGGAGAAAAAATGTGCTGTGTTAGAAAAAGCGTTTAAAAGTCAATATCAGTGGAGGTGTATCTTGGGTACTCACAGCACATGGGTAAACAAAGGACTAACATCTACCAGAAAACTGAAGAGATAGTGGCAATATTCTCTGAGATCTATTTAACAAAATGGTTTTTATCAAAGAGAGACGAGAAAAAAATAGAGTAGAAAATACAAACCCTCTCAACAGCATTGTGAAAGAATATTCAAGTTTAGTGCTAAAATTTTAAGGAATGATGTTTACTTGCCTGTTGCATGCAGGTGCAATTCCCTCAACACTAAAGATAATTAATGATATGAGCTAACAGCAGAACAGGTCCCTGGAAGAATCGTAGATTTTGGTAGTGAAGTGAAAATTACTTAACTCTTGACTCACAGGAGACAATGGGTTATATCAAATTATGTTGATTCATTGTCTCTAATACCAATTAGTATTTTTTTTAATGGCAAACTTACAAAAGACACTAAGTGAATTGCTTTCTTAATGTAGTACTATCTTTCATTAACAATAAACAGCTGATATTACTGGAGACAGAAGCAATAATTTGTAACAAATGAAAGTATTCTACAATACTGTGGAATTTTAGCTGTATAATTTAACTTAGGTAAATTATTACCACTATTAAATTGTTAGAAATAAGCCATGTGAGAATGAGTTACAGATTTCTAACATGGATTTGTTCAGGCCTGAATGAAAGTACTGAAATGAAGATCAGTCCTGAACTGTAGGAAAATAGGTTTTTCAGCACTGCACAAGTGCTTAATTTGGGATATTTAGCAATGTTTAATTTAAAAAGGGCTTTGAAAACTTGTTGTTTTCTGATACAAATACTGGATATTGTATGGAGAGAAATTACTCAGGCTATGAAGGTCCCATTTCTAATGCTGTCACTAATTGCTCCTAATAAATCTCTTTTTTGAATTCCTTTCGTTCTGTGACACTCATCTACCATTTGTATAACAATGCAATGATATTAAAACCATTCAAAACCAACAGTGCTGTCAGTTGCTGCAAACAGATGAGTCCCAGTAAAGACACCCATCAGCTGAGTATGATCTGGGTATACAGAAATCTCTCATTTTGTGAAGAGGATGGGACCCCTATCCTCTCCACAAAAAGTCCAATTGAACCATAAAAGTTATCAGTATTTATTAAAACTTTATCTGTAACTTTAAATCACAGATTTGGTAAAAGATTCTTATGTCTGGGCCTGTTTCCAGAACCAGAGGCCTGTATCAGATGTAACTCAGTGTAGCAAACATATTTATATCTATATATCTATATCTATATATAAATATCTACAAATGCATGCACAGCCCGACACGTGTGTACATGCACATATGTGGGCCCTGCATTAGTGATGAAATTCATTGAAATAAATGCTACTGAATGTGTCTGTAGCCAAGTAGTCTTTAGCAAGTCAGCCTTCCAATTTGTCCTGACCACTTTTTTAATGTGTGTTGTTTTTCTATTTGCAACAATTATTAATATTTCCTCACCTTTCCTCATCTTTATTATCTTTTTCTGACTAGTTATTTCAGCTTTAGAAAGACAGTTTCTTAAGACATGTTAATTGATCTGTCTATCCTTGAAGAGGTAATATTGGTAGTAATTGATATTTCTAAGGGCTTTGCTTGTTCTGCATAAGGTGTCTTCCATCTGTGTATATGCACAGGATTTGCTTCTAATGGCCCAGAATTTGGCTTAGCTCTGTATTATGAAAGAAAGATGGTTAGGTTCTTTTTCTACACAGCTAAAATATGTATCACACCTGCATAGGGACGAAAGGTTCCTGTATTATCGCAAAGCAACTCTTAACAGCAGTTTGCAACTAAAAATTACCAGGGGTTTTAACACAGGTCTCAGTTTTCTCCTTTAACCAGTTTATATTCTACTACTCAGCCAGTTTGTGTTAGTGTGTCTGCAGAAGCACTTTAAATTGTGTGGAGCCCAAAATATGTAAAGCTGTGTAAACCGAATGAACAGTTCAAAGGAAATATTTTCATTCACCTTTTGATATAAATGTGTATTGTACAAGACTGGTTCCCCAAAAATAAAATCTATGTTAATTCAGATGTTGATGTGGTTTCTATGTGTCATTTCAAGAAAGATGATGTTGAAATAAACCAGGTTGGAATGACAAAAGCTTGGCTAAATTCATTAGAGCACATGGGTAGGGAAAAAGTATCCACAGCTTCTTGGCCAAATACAGACAAAGCTAATTTCCTTGATGTATTCCTCCATATGTTTCAGCATGCATAAATCAAAATGTGGTAATTAGGGTTCTTTTCTGTTGGACAAGTATCGCTATGAAAAAAAATTTCTTGCCAGCTTTAATGTCAATCTTTCAAAAGCCCAAGATAACCTGATGGCTGCAAGTCTTTCTAAAGAGGCATGAAGCTGATGAGGTTTGGAGCAGATTTGGTTATTAATGTGTTAATATTTTAAATGCTTTTATAGTTTGTAAAATTTAGTCCCAACCATTATGCAAAAAATATATGCCAAAGTTTTGGCTCTTATGTCTCCTACATGTCGCTCAGTTTGTTGGAAAACTACCACTGAAGTGAAAAAAATGCACTCAACTTTTTCTACATAGCCCAAGAAATCTGGATGCTGGTGAAAATTAAGATAGATAAAATAACAATTTGAAAAATTAGCTAATTTTCTAAATTGGAGGTAAGAGCTATACTATTCAGAAGGTGATGTGAGAAACACAAACTTTCCCAAAAGGCAGTAACTGTTTCATGAAAAGCCAGCCAGTCCAATCCTGTGAAATTCTGCACATTCCAGCTTGGTCTGGCATGAATTATTCAGCTCCTGCTTTGTCTCTGAGAGGGAGTTGATAGTTTTGCAGATTAAAACCATAGCCTCCAGTCTACTGGGACCAATCAGCTAATTTATGTTTAAAGTGTTGCAAGAAATTGAATTAAATACCCAGTATCCTAGCAAGCACATTTAATACTGTCAAAGAGCTATTTTTAGCCCTCGAGGCATGTAATTACTAGCTCTACCCCATAAGGGAATTTCATCCTGAGAGATTTTCATTATATTTCAGAAGGATCCTCTCTGCTGGTGGTGATGGATACACCCTAAACAACGTTCAGCTTCTTGCCAATGGGATACAGGGGTTTCCAGATTGTGGAAATTCTTATCACTGACATGTTGACCTGGGACAACCCATTTATACCAGAATAGTGTTATATTATTTTTACAGCTACTTGTTTTTTCTGCTTTCCTAATAGTAAGAAAAATAACTCAGAAAAAGCTCTACCATGAATAAGACTCAAGCAATAAAATACTCCATCCAGCTCTGTCAGTCATTCTACTCTTCACAGTATTAGTATGTCTGGCTTATTAATGAAATGGATTTTTGTTTGAGAACGACTGCTTCCCCATAAAGTTATGAAAATATGCTAAAAGCAGCACTATAGACTCCTTTTTACAGAAAACTATTGCTATTATTTATTTCTTCAACATCAATGTGAGGAAAGGAGAAATTTTTTATGCTGTTATTGTGAAGTACTTTCCATATTTTAAAAAACTGGTCTGGTTTAAACATAAATAATTTTCCTCTATTGATTTTTGTTTTCAGTTGGGCAACTCATGGATAGCACAACTCTCCAGGTTCAACATTTACAGCTGACACCTGCTTTAATTTTCTTCCTGCTTCCCTAATCAAAAGTACCATGACAAAGGAGGTTGATGAAAATACTTATGAGCATTTTTCAATACAAAATTTCACTGTTAAATGAAATATATTTAACATTTTATGCTTAATTATCTGTCTATGTGGTAATCAAGCTAATATTCTGAGCACATTTTTTAAGCCACAATTTGTGTAATTAAAAGGAAATATAGAAATAATATTTTTTCTCCCACCAATAATGAATTTTGTCCTCTCATGTAAAATCTATTTGCTTTCCCCCAGTAGTACCACAACGTATTTTGCCTTCAATGCCTACACACTTAAATTGTTTGCCTCACTGAGCACTAAAAAGATAGGGAAGCTCAGGACAAAAAGAGGAAATATAAAGTCCAGTATGATATATCTGAGCACTTAAGATCAAATGATTTCAGATAATATCAATCCAGTCTGGTGTCAATATACAGGACACTGTAATTCAGAGCATAATAAACCTTGCATATCTACAAATTTCTGAGTGAGCACTCTTATCATGTTTCTGATTCTAGTAGTAATAATTTTGCATTAGAGGAATTGCTATCCACTTTACCTTCAGGCAATATTTGTCCTCAGCCATATACAAATGCAGAGTTTTGAAAAACTGCTTGGGGCAGCCATCCTGCTGAGCATCCCCAGTTATCAGAAGGACAAAACAGCCTGGCTTAAGATAAGCCATCATAATACTCTTTCACATGTTTAGTAACAAAGCATGAAGAATAATCTTAAACCTATTTAAAGTCTAATTCATTTAGTGTCTCTGAAATTCATGCTGAGAAAATATTTTAAAATGGATGCATTAGAGGCACAGAGCAAAAGGTGACAAAATGCCTGACAGGACTCTGAGAGTACTGCATGACATCAGTGGAATTGAGCACCTACAGTCACCAGCTGACATATATAGCTCTTTTCTTCACATGCATCAGATACAAGCAGAGGACATGTTGCTGATGTTAACAAAGTATATTTCCATTACAAAATACCTTCAAAGATATCGATCATTAAATTACCCTCTTCTACCTTCTTATTTCTTAGAAGTAATGAATGCTAGTCAGTTATACGTGTCTGGGAACTATCAGTTTGTTTTTATATGGCAGCGAGAGCCTTGCTGAAAGTTGCAAGAAACTCTATCATCATATGCAAATAGATATGATTAGGTGGTTTTTTTTCCAGTCATGTTAGCCATTATTCCTTCTTAATTCTGTTCCTTCTAATTTAATGTTGCATTGAGTGCATGCTATTTCCTTGTCTTAAAAAAAAAAATCACAATTAGTCTGTCTGAACGGCAAGATGCCATTTCCTTGCCTGAGAATGATAAATACATTGTTGCTAGGAAACAGTTTCCAAAGACAAATTTTTTGAAGGACAGCAATTATATAGATTTAAAAATGTCCCAACTGTAATCTCAAAGCAATGCAAAAACAAAATGCTCCCTTACGGGATTAGCAGTGGAAGGACGGAGGGGCTCTGTCGGCAGAGACAGCTACTTAGTAACTTGTTTTACTAGATAACCCTTTTATTAACAATTACAATAGTTTTATCCTTATTTTACCCTCTTGCTATACCATGTAAAGCATACCTTTCTGAGACTATAATTCAAGCAATATTCAAGCATGATTGTAGCTCCCACTTTTCAGGCATATAATCTATTCTTCAAAACCATTGCCCATAAGAATAAAAATAGCTTAGCTCAGAAATGGGCATAGTATGGCCCTTCCTTGAAAGTATTGGTTTGCATATTTGGCTATATTTTAATTGATGGATATATATATATAAAGACTGGATAAGTATGTTTGTAAAGTCTCAGTAATGTGCCATCTTATCATGGCAACCTCAGTAAAAACTGGGTAAGGTGACAGCTGCACTGAAATTATTGGCACTACAAATGTTTCTGCATGGCTCAGCTTCCAAATATGTGAGATTTTTATTTCCTAAAGTGTCTTTTAGATGATGCTTATTTGAGAAGACCAAATGCTACTGTGCCTGAACTTGCACCTCTGCAGAATATTCTATGCAGTCTTGCTTATTTGGCATAACTTTAGAGAAGTCACTGTCCTGCCCCTGGTCCCAGAGGCCCTCTTGTCCAAACTCCCCACACTGTGGGCTCCAGGCAAGGTGAAACGACCATATATTCCCCATGGAGGCAGTCACACACTCAGCTCACAGACTTTACATTGAGCAGTGCAGAACAGATCCTTTCTCCCCCCACTGTGCTCTTTTCACAGCAATCCCTTGTACATACCTTCCCTGCCAGGCTGTCCTTTGCTCTGAGACATCTTCTGTAATAACACCCAGGTTGCATTTCAGAAGCATCTGTAGGAAATAACCCAAACCTGCTCCATCTGCTGCCCTGTTCTGTTTCAGGGACAGTATTTTGCAGCAGCTGTTTTCTGATTAGAGGTTTAGGCACAGCCACGGGAGACAAATAGACCCTCAGACACCTGCAATGACCATGACCAGTAGAGGATGTATCCTTCATTACTCTGATGGGAACTTTGAAGACTCAAGACAATTTTGGTGCGGAAAAAGAGAGTGCCTGTGAGCTCAGAAGATAAAATTACATATATGCATAGAATTTGGCAGTAGCATCCTAATTATTGATTGAGATTCTCAATAACATAAATAAATACTTAGCAGTCTGGCCAGTATTCAGGTTCCTCTGATTGCTTCATTTGCCAAAATCCAGATGAGATTTTCTAGTCTGTCCTGTAAAACTCTTTTTTTGCTTTACCAGAGAAAGTTGTTTCCAGAAGATAACTAATTCACATAGGTAGTGAAAGTCTATTAGGAAGCAAAAAGAATGAGGTAAAGGCTCTGAAGTCAGAGCTCAGGGGATGCTTGGTTGAACAAGAAAAATGCTGCTGAGAGATTCTAGCTGTGCAGGTGCATGAGACGAGGTATCTATGTAATGATCATTTCTTTTTCACGGAAGAGTAATTCTAACATTCCTTTGGTCCTTACCATGAAAATGAGTTTGGGGTTTTTTCAAAACATGAAGCTTGCATTACTTTCTTGACGTAAACTTTCAAATTTAATCTAATTTCCATTATGATTAGAAGAATTTAGTATTTCTATTATACACTATAAAATACAAAAAAGTGCCAAATATATATAGGCAGAGAAAACACATATAGTGTTATAACTAATAAATACAATTTTGCAGATGCATAACTGAATGCAGGATTTCCTTTGCATGAACTGTTTCTCTTTTCAGAGTTTTTGATCCAAGGTAACCATCTGTTTCTAAAGAAACAATAGTAACATGAACCTGCCCAGACAATAACTATGGAATTTTTCATTGCAATAAATTAAAATTGAAGTATTAGTCACCATTTAAGACTAATTTAAGTACAGAATCATAGAACCATAGAACCACTGAGGTTAGAAAATACCTCCAACATCATTGAGTCCGACCTTTGTCTGAACATCACCATGTCACGAATCTGATACGATTGGCTTCAGGCCATTTACTGAGCCTGTCCAGATCCCTCTACAGAGCCTTCCCTGCAGTGGAACAACACTTCTGCCCAAATTAGTGTCATCTGGAAATCTATAAAGGGTGCATTCAGTCCCCTCATCCAAATGATTTTGAAAGACTAAGTCCTATTGTGAGATATCCTCATTATATAGAGGTAGGAGTTCCCAAACATACAAATTGAGAAGCATATTTTTGTGATTTTAAAGTTTTGTATTCTTACAATAGATAAGGATCACGTGTACTGGAACTGCATTTTTGTCTACAACATGCACTGGTGTTAAAACAAAATGGGCAGGGTGACCAAAATGAAATATTCCTAAATATCTCAGAATGTAATAGGGATTCCTAAGTTATGTCTCTGGGCCTCTAAACTAATGGCTAAATAAAAAAAAAACAAACCATAAGTATCCAAGTTGACAAGTACAGTCCCAAAAGGCCGCCCTTCACTAGCAGTTTAGTTAGGAAGATTATTAAACTAATAAAATCTAAAAGTTTTGCTTTTAGGACCCTCCAGTTTTTCAGTCCCAGAAACTGCTGTATCAGATATTTCAGGTACGTCAGGTATTCAATAGACTTCACTGAAACTCTCAGTCTATGGAGTCCTTAGGGGCTTCTTAGCCCTCTTAGGTTTCCAGTCTGTTGGGCATTCAGTGTGGGTATCCAAGTGCCTTTTGCAGGAAAATTCATCAGTGCACTTCGCCAAAACTTGGCATCAAACAAGAGCCATAGAGAACATTAGTGTCAAGCATGCCCTACCAGCCACAAATTTTGTTCTGGATCAAAATATCTTTGGAAGGCAAGATATTCTGGGGGTATTTCTTGTATTCAAAATATTTTCTGTGTGTTTTTTTGTCAAGACATGAAAAGAGAATTTCTTGATACCTGTTGTGCGATTGCCTTGTGCCTTTTCTCTGGATATATTAACTGATTATATTTGCTTCCTCGTTCATCTGTGTGTGCATGTATATAAGCAAAAGTACTTAAAATGTTTTTTGTATAGCAAGAATGTTTTCAGTTTTCGTGTGATCAAGTGTCACTGGAGGACTGAAGTTCCATCTTTCTTGAAGTGTGTCCTAAATTCAGAGGAGCAGGAAAATAAAACTCTGTTCTTTTACTCCAGCCAACAACTGAACTCCACACAGCTGCTCACTCACTCCTTGCTGGTTAGATGGGAGAGAATCAGAAGGATAAAATTTGCGGGGTGAGATAAGGGCAGTTTAATAGGTAAAGCAAAATCCTTGCACACAAGCAACAAAACCCAAGCAATTAATTCACCACTTTTCGTGGGCAGGCAGGTGTTCAGCCATCCCCAGGAAAGCCGGGGTCTGTCACGTGTGATGGTGACTTGGGAAGACAAACGCCATCACTCTGAAAGTCTTTCCCTTTCTTCTTCATCAGACAGCTCTCCATGTTGAGCATGATGTCATGTGGGTTGGAATATCCCTTGGTTCAGATGGGATCAGGTATCCCAGATTTGTCTGCTCCTGAAGTTTTTGCCTCCCCAGCCTCATCTGTGGTGAAGTGGGGTGAGGAGCAGAGAAGGCCTTGGCTTTGTGTAAGCACTGCTCAGCAGTGAAAAAGCAGTGAAAATAGTGTTATCAACACTATTTCCAGCACAAATCCAAAGTATATCTTCCTACCAGCTAGGCTGAAAATAATTAACTCTGTCCCAGCCAAAACCAGCACAGCTTATATTATCTTCCAGTTAATTCAAATTCTCTTGAGTAGCAATATAATACAAAGAAATTACTATCCTCTGATTATTTTCTCCTCTGTAATTGACGACATGTCTTCCTTCTAATTCTCTAATGCTCCTCATTGATTCAATCAAACAGAAACAGTCCTGTTGTGAGGCTATATAAGGATGAAATTATTTAGGTTTGACAAGATTTGGGCAGAAAAAAAAGACTTTCAAAGCTGTTATGTAACTACACTACATAATGGCTGTTGAAATTCAACATGGAGAAATGCCAAGAATTGAATATGAGAGGGAACAATTTAAAACTTCTCACATATACAAAAAGTCCTAAGAAGGGAAATTATAATTATTGAAGTCTAGAAGATCAAGAACTTCCCTTAAAGGGAAGATTGAAAGCAGCTGGACTAATTAATTCGAAGAGAATGGGGAATAGGTTTATAACAAAACAGTAAAATCTGTTATGGTAAAGATATATATTAAACTAGAAGTTATTAAAAGAATGTTAGTCCATGTCCTTCCCATAATATAAATACAGAAAAGCATTCACAGACAGTAAGATTAATGTATTGGAAATGGTTCAGGGGAATACTTTCTTGTGCAAAGTGAAATTTATCTGAAAAACTCCCTGTGGAAGATATCTTTCTTCCATATTGTTTATAATATTAACTCCTCACTTCCACTGACAAGTAAGAGTAATTGTTCCCAAGATATCTGGTATTATTGATTACAATTTCCTCTGAAGCATCAGTTATGGTATATTCTCAGACACACAAAATGTTAAAGCAGCTATGTGGTGCTCAGCTGCTCCAGCAAGAGAAACCATCCACTTCCATACCTGGCTGAGGACCCCAGAAGGAGAGAATGACAAATTCCTAGTTCTCATTGCTGGTGCAGGAGAAAAAAGGTTCAGGCAGCCGAGCATTTCCCAGCTGTCTACTCCAAAAGGAGTATTTTAAAAATCCCATTGTGCCAAGTGTTGTATACTTCAATTCAAGTCCATCAGGGTACTTTAACTTATGCTTAAGTTCAGCATTTAAACTGGTTTGCTTTCTGCACAAGTTTTACCCCTTGGATCTTGAGATAACTACAGAGAAAGAGAAGAAAGAAAATGGATATATCTGTATCCATTCACTTCAGAGACAGCAGACCTCAGCACATGACATTCCCTTGTGACACCTCATAGAAGAAAACCTTTTCTGACTTACTCCACAAAGCATATAAGAAAGTTAAACTCAGCAGGCAAACCTTATTTCACAATATAGTAGGATGAGTTTTTTCCCCCGATGCTTCTCACTTCCTGATGGAGCTTGGTAAAATGAACAGTCCTTGCACTTAAGGCCTCTCTGGATTTTCTTCCATGCATCTTTGTCACTTCTTTTGCTAATAAAAATGCTAAATTAATGTCTTTTTTTCTTGATGTAGTATGGGATTTATATAAAATTACTGACTGTTTTCAGCTGTGTATCTCATAACACTTTCACAGAAATCATCTGATTGATTTTATAGATTTTTAAAATCTCCTGTGACACATTCCAGAAACAAAGTGCTAAAAAATATTTCTTAAAACAACAAAGTCCACTACAAGCCCAGACATTTTGAATACATGATGAGTTTCATGCACATAGAATAACTTAGTAAAAAGTCAGGAAGTTAATTATAAAGGGTGTTTAAAACAATATCTGATAAGTCTCTTTTTGTAACAGTTTTCAAAATACTTGAGAGTCTCAGAAGCATCCTTCTCTGAAAGGTAACACATGCATTTTTAAGTTTGGTTTGGGGATTTTTTAGGGAGAAAGATTGAAAACTTGACATGTAATGCAACGTTATCTTTGATCATAATTCTGGTTTAAGGAATTACTGTCTTTCATGGGTATTTAAATAGCTAACAAAAAGAAAAGGAAAAAGATTATGTAAATAAAAAGCAGCAGGAATTTTGGATACAGGGTGACTTTACAAGCCTAGTTAAGCATGGTAGGACGGTTATACAGCCCAGTCAAGTATGGCTGATTGATTTTTATCTGTAAATTGTTATCAACTGTGAAAGCTGGCTGCAGGTTGTTAAAACCAAGAGCCCTGTGCATTCTATTTAGAGAACACTGGTTGCATACTAAATCTGTTTTCCTGTGAAAAGCAGGCAACTAGTATTAATGATTTCATCACAAAGAGCAGGAGAATATTTAGAAGTTGCCAGAGATGCTGGCTTGAAAAACACTGTTAAAACAAAGATTATGATGTTACACAGGAAGAGCTAGATGCCCTCAAAGCCTGGAGAAAAGGAGTAAGAGCTCAGAGACATGGTGCAGATAACAGCACAATATGCAAAAGTACACATAAAGGACTTTTGGACAAAGTGGGTACTCTCCAGATATAAAAATTAAGAAAAGAAATACAGCCCACTAATACACAGTGGCCATGTGTTGGGCATACCACATGGTACAGTTTTAGCTTCATATTTTGATGAAATACAGAGTTAAGCAGGGAGTTAAAGACTGATGGGAAAAGGCTAGAGAGCTTTCTGTGTGAGAGGGAACTAAAAAAAAGCTTGTTTTTTAGCCTACCAAAAAAGAATAAAAGCTCATAAGGATTATAATTATTGTCTATAAATGCAGCAAAATACATACATATGGAAAGGAAAGAGCAAACATGAGACAACATATCTAAACATTTTAATCTGAATTATTAAATATATACACTTTGAATATATTTACCTTGTGTTTTATTGGCTTGTCATGATGTTTCAGCTTCTTACAAGACAACCTTAAGGAACTTGAACATGAGTTTGTAATGAATGGTAGTTGGTCTAGTTTGAGAAACATTTCATGGCAGGAGTGTTGCCTTCTGCTAGG
>VZTZ01026999.1:0-58678 GCA_013400955.1 Drymodes brunneopygia
AGACTCAGAAAAAAATATTTTAAATTATTTAATTATTAAAAATAGTTGCTGAAATCTTTCAATGAAGACCAGAGGTACGTATGGCATTCATATAAAAAAGTACTCCTTCTCTCTCTGTGCATGTTTTGGATTTTTAGTTCTAACAGTGACAAGTCCTTCCTACGTCACACCTCCAAATGCACAGGTTAGAAAGCAGAACAGTATATGCTTTTCAGATACTTAACATGGGATTGTATTTGGCATAGTGGAAAAGCACCTATTAGATCTTTCATCTTCTGAGGCTGTGCTTTAATGATACTCCTCATCAAGAAGTTCTACTTGCTAATGACTCTCTTACTGACAGAGGAAGAACAAGTTCTTTAATAGCTAGATATATTTACAGTGTCCATATTTACAGTTTCAAATGTCTAATTATGATTTCCAACTATTGAAGCATATTGTTTTGGCTGCAGAAGCTTTTGTGTGTTTGTGTTAAAGGAATTCTGGTGCAGAACATAAGCTGCTGGAACTAATCTGCGTGGTGATTTTAAAGGAAGTATATCTTTGTGGATATTCAAGGTAGCAGCAAAACAGTCTGGAAAGTGTTCACTGAATTAAAGTATGCAGTTGTGAAAATTAAACAATTCATCTGTGCTACTGCAGTGCATACTCTAACTGGTTCACACTACAATAATTGCATTCATTGTTATTATATATTTTTGAAATTAAACCTGAAAAGTATAGAACTAAAATTTGTGGGTTTTTTTCCTCAAATGTAGCTTTTTTAAAAGGAAATATTTTGGCCCATACAAAAAATTGAGGCTTAATACAGAATGTGTTTGCATTTAAAATAATAGGATAAGCCACTGTCCAGTGTGAACTTCTGATTCTGACATTTCTGAGGTTTTGCATGCAAGAACATTTACCTGTAAGATAAGAACATAAGAAATATTGTTCATGCAAAACTACCAATGTGGGATTTTTCTGAAATCTTGTGAAGGCCCTGTTCGTTTAGCATCTCTACTACATACATTGGGCATGATGTTGGCTATCTTGTTTCATCCACCTGCAAGTAGGAAATAAGAAAAAAGTATTCTACTTGAAGATACTTTGTTTTCAACCCCATTTGAGATGGAGATTAGAAAATTGTCAGAAGCAAAATTTGTTTCTTGGGTATATCTTTCCCCTCTCTAGCAAGAAATGAGACCTCAGAGTTGACTTAAGAAATTGCTTTTCAAGATAAGATAAAATATCTTCTTTTCCTAGCTGAATCCTTTGCCTTTTTTAAGAGTTTTTGAGTCCTTACTGTTGAGTTGATTGTGAGATGCTGCCAGAATGCTTTCACAGGGTAAGGCAATCCATAGGAAGTGTTGACTATCATTTGCCACTTAAGAATTGTTAGTGTGAATATATCGAGACATGTAATCTCTTTTTGCTGCAGAAACAAGCTACTGTACAAGAGGAAATAGGAAGGTGTTGGCCAGAGTTGGAGGTATTCTTGGGAGAACTGTGTTCTCTTGTCCATTGCTATAGAAGCAAACCACCTGCTTTCAAGAGGAATGCAATTGACAGTCATATCTATCATAGTTTCTTCTAGTATGAAAGCTCTGTTGGTTTACTTGTCTCATGGAGGATTTTGTGATGATAAATTTACACTGAGTGGTTGAGGCTTATCTGTAGTGGAACCCCAAAGAAGATTTTCTGTTCCGTTTCCACTCAATCCATCCTTACTTAGAGTTTTCCATCTGGATTGGAACATGCATTCTTTAATGAGAAAAAAACCTTTGGGGGAAATATTGATTCACTGTAAATCTCTGTACGTGATTACTTACTGGTATAAAAATTACTAACTGCGAAAGTATGAAAGCACGGAAGAGAGCCTTTCTGTTTTTCATGGCAGCATATGTTTATGACACATTTTTGGTGCCGGATTCTGAGAGTGTCTAAATATAGGGCCTTTTCCTCATTCAGAACAGGGCTGCCAGTGTTTCTTTCATGCAGGATTGCTGCTCCCACAACCAGGTATGCTGTTCTGCATATAGCAGGAAAGCACAGGGCAGAGGTACAGGCTGGGGGATTTGGCATATACTGGTAGAGCAGTCATCAGAGAGCTGCATGTATGTCTGGAGGTATGACTTGCCCCGAGGGGAGGGAAGGGCAGGAGGCTGTGGCATGGCTGGGAGAGGGTGTTAGCCAAGCACCCATGTTAGCTAAGATTCTAAGATGGTGTTACGTGATAGTTAAGCATACGATTTAAAGGCAAATGTATTTATATTCCAAACTATTCAAACTTCTCAGAGAAACTGAAATCTCTAGCAGCTGACTTAAAACTGTGTGACTACTGCTTATACAAATTTATTTCTCTCTGAATATCTAGTCTTGATTCTGCCCACAGCTTTTTCTAATATTATAACTTACTCTACATGAGAAATGTCACAGAACAAATTTTCCATTCCATTCTTGTACTGAAAGTGGCTAGGTAAACTAGCATAAATCTGAATGGTCTTGTGCATGCAGGACCTTCTTTTAACCACACTGCTATCTGCTCAGCTGATGGTAGCCACCATTTTCAAAGGCTACCTCTTCTGCTCATCAAATGCTTTGCATTTTCAGCAACACCTGAAGTGAGACGGTATTCTGCAGACTTCTGTGATGCCGGAGTTTGGATGGTCTGTTGGCCATGACAATGGCAGGACAGTGGTTCCCCACCTACCAGGAAAGGGTTTCCCTGACACGCTCTTCACAATGAGCAGCTCTTAAGGTGGAAAAGAAAACAAACAAAGAAGCAAAACTCCACAAAACAAAGCAAAGCCCCACAAAACAAGAAGCTAACAAAAAAGCCCACAGTACCAAAGAAATACAGTTTTTGCACATTAGAGTGAAGGGTCTTGCTAATCATTGAGTCCAGAAAGATTTACCAGATTCCCAGGTCTACGTCCCAGTTTGGTAGCTGAGCCACATCCTTGGGTTGATGACTAGTATGATATTATAAGGGACCTTCACATACACTTATTTCAGTATGAATGGAGTACCTCGATTTTTAAAAGACTTCAAGTGTTAATTCAATCAAATTATATAAACAAAATACATACAACTACAGTATGATTTCCATGTGAAGTAAAGAATGTATGTTTTGATAAGCTATCTTCTTGTTTTGCTCGTTGCTCATGTCTTGCTGATTAGCAGAGTTAAGGAATTTTGGGATTCATGTCTCAGTCAAACTAGTAAAGTATTCAGGGTACTAAATGTTCCTGTAAAACACAATTAAAAAACTAGGAAGCATTGTGGCACTTAGTATTTTTCTTTAACTTAGTTTATTTTATTAAAGGGAATACTTTCTGATTACAGTTTCTTCTTAGACTTGTCTTTTTTTAAACTTTTTTTAAACTTTTTTAAAAATTTCTTAGCTTCGGTGGTTTAGAAAGTGGGTATTGTAAATTCAGTTAAGCTGGAAATTTTATCTAATATTATATCAAAGGGATTGAAAGATTTGAGTTTCATATTCATTTACTAAAGAGAAAAATTCATTTTATAAAATACTTGTTAATCTTGCAGTCTCTGGCTATGGCTTGGGCTGCTTTTGGATTGGGTTGCTTTTGTGTTCATTTTCTTCTTTTCTTTTTTTCTCCTCTTCTCCTTTTCACATATCAATATGGCTATTAAAAATCCTGACTGTATCCACAGTTACATGTGGACAAACTTACTACCTTGAAATCAAGTCCTGGGCTGTTTCTATTTTTGTATTATGGCCTGCTTGTTAGTGTGCATCTGGATTTGAAGCTTAATATGATTTAGGGTAGATAGCAAACCTGAAAGTAATTTTTAAGTATTGTGGAACTCCCAGTGCACATTTCACAAACTCCTTTAGCTGTTAATGGTGATACCTGACATTAGAAGGAACTGTCATTTTGATACATAAATAAATGCATATTGCAGTTAGTAGCAACAGAATCTGAAATAAAAGCTCTCATTTTTAAATAAGATATTTCTCAACCGTAGTTAACCATCACTAGTCAATTCATACTAACTACTTATTTACTTCCATGGAATACTGTAATTCTGGGCTAGCTCTTTGGCAAATGAGAATAAAATGTAAAACAATAAAACCCACAAAACCAAGCAAACAAATTCCCCCGTCCCTTAAAAAACAAAAAAGAAGAAAATGTAGGCGTATGACTTGAGATACACATGAGAACCAGATATGGCAAGTAAAAAGATACTCACTTTTTCACTTTTGCAAATGCCAAGTAAAAGCACAGCCTAAGCCCATGGGTGAGAAAATTGCAGTGAATTGCCCAGCTTATGACAAGGTATTTTATTTCTATTTTTGAAACTTAGATGTCCATACATCACACAGAACCCCAGGAATCAGAATCTAATTTTTGAGCCCCCAGGCTATCTGCAGCTGTGCAATGTTAGAGCATATTTCGGGTACGTCAGTATTTGAAGGCACAGGCAAATTTTTGTCTAACATGCAAGTGTATGTCTGTTTGCTGATGTAACCATGTTATCTCTCACATGACTTGTACAAGGCAGGTACAAGCTGCAAAGCAGTGAACAGCTCAGATCTGATGATGGTCATGTGGTTACACAGATTAAAACCAGAAAATCTCAATTTACTAAGAATACCCATGCAGTTTTGGTGAGCTAATGATACTCCGGTAGTTTGGATTCAGAGGTAAGGAGTTCATATTTTGTTTGAGAGTAGGTGATGGGTAGATCTTCATGCTGTGCACAAGGCAGACAGTCGTCTGCTAGACGTGTATGTAGGTTGGACTGCTTCAGTGCTGTGTGGAGCTACGTCCGGATGGAATAATAGAATAAGTCTTGCTGTGTTTTTATGAAAGTATTTCTTGCTGCTGCTAGTGTTAGCTTCTCGGTCCAACAATGGAGAATTTCCTCCAATAACTTGGTATTTTGAAGTGCTTGTTAGGAAGCACCAAAGAAGGTTGTTCATATTTCTGGAGCAAAAGGCTTTTCTGGCAGTGACTACTCGCTTTGCTTTTTTTTTTCTCTCTTGGCTCCAAGTACACAAATGCACTTAGCCAGCATTCATGTCTCTTTCTGACAAGGGTTGGGAGAACTCAATATCCTCTTTTACACAGGCTTCAGTAAAAAGTTTTAGTTGCTGAACAAGAATTTCTGAGTCATAAAGAAGACAGATACTTTAGGGAGTACAGAAGAAATCTTTGCACATGGGTCAAACCAGAAATCTGAGACATATAGCCTTCTCTTACACTAACCTGTCAAAATTGTAACTAATAAGGATGTTGGAACCACATGGAATGAGAGGTACGTGGTCCCACCTGCATGTGGCATTCTGCTTCCTGCAAGGTACTGTTTAGCATGCAAAGTACAAGTTATGAATCTAGAACGTCTGAATGGGAAGGTATTCATTCATATGAAAGACTTTTTCCTTGGGACATAGTACCTTTCAGTGTACACAAGCTAGAAACTCATTCAAATATTAGAAAGTCAACAGAAGGCAGAATGTGATCTGAGAGAGCTGGGAACTGGTAGTCCCAAATCCTCCTACTTCAAGGTGGGCTGCATCTCGATATATTTGGTTCCTGAGCAATGAGAGGGAGGATGATAGCGGGAGTTCATAAATTTCACTGTGCACAGTAGCTGATTGGTTAGAATTGGTTAGAATACATAAAGTGCCGGGTGAAGAGGAGCTTTTTTTAGAAGCAGACTGTTTTATAACTCTATTTTAAATGTTTCATGGAATGCCTAAAGCAAAAGATAGCATTTCTTTTTTTATCAGGGTATTTATTTGTTGAAATAAATGAATAATTTATTTCCTTGCTATCTTGGTTGTGTGTCTTCTTTCTGTGGATCCTTGTCAGGATGTACTTCAAATGGATATTTTTAGACAGCAGTGTTGGTCTTGGGGAATAATTGAAGCATAGCAGTAGGTGAGTTATATGTCCCTGTAGTTGGCCTTTGGACCTTTTGAATGTCAGTTTTTATAGTAATTTCGTTACTTGAAAACATGCTGTGGTGATTAAGTGTTCACATCTTTTATCCCAGCAAATCAGTTGCCATCTTTGCATTGATCAGTCAGGAATACTGCAAGCCTTACTTTGTTGTGTTCAGCTGTCTCCGTGATATACATAAAACAAGTACAGGGCAATTTTTCCATCTGACCTTCCTCCAGTCTGATCTTGTCTCTATTTTTGTTGATGCAGATCAGGTAGTATGACTCAAAGGAGTCTGAATGCACGTCTTCTAAGGATGTTTATGGGTTTTTGTCTACATATTTGTCTGTTTATTTTGACCAGTGGCTTGTGTGCACATGTTTTTGTGTATTTATTTGCACGCCTGCATGTACTTGTCAAAATACCTTCCAGAGTTTGCTTCCAAAATGCTGGACCTGGTTCTCAAACTCATGCAATTACTTTGCTTTAAAAGACTTGTGGCAAATACAGGTAAGTGAAGGAATAAGTGCAACCCAAGAGTGTTGTTGTTTTAAGCGGTCTAAACTAACAGGTTGATGAAATTTCTTTAACAAAAAATTGACAGGATTACCTTTGAATAGTCATACCATTTACAGCATGTTTAATTATAAAAGCATCTCATATGAAATAAATAATTGGCAAAATTAATCCATGAAAGCATCCTAGACTAAAACAAAATGACACAGAAAGAAAACAGGAAAATATTGATCATTGCTATTTATTGGCATAAGTTAAACAATTTTGTCTGATTATCTCAAGCGATGCTAAAGAATTTAATCTCCATGAAAATGAAATCATCCTCTGCGATAATTAAAAATAGAGCTAATGGTTTAACTTCCTTCATCAGAGCATGAAAATGTAGTTCTATGTGTTTTAAGCACTCAGGCAGAAGTATATGTGAAAAAAAGAATTTATTTGTAATAAGATACAAGGATTGCCTAATTTTGCACTGAGGGATGACAGTTTGAGATTATGATCTTCAGCCTGAGAGCTTCATGTGCCAGAATCTCTTTAGACAAGACACTTTCCATGAACACTCTATAAACTTTCATAAAACGTAAATCTGCAGTTTTCTGAAATATTCTCTGAAATGGATCTTGAGATAACCCTTCTCAGAAACTGTGTGCTAACAATAATGCAAGTTCAAACAATTTCCTGGATAAGAGTCAGTTGATATTGTAGCTAATTTTATTCAATGTTGTAATGACTTCATAGCATTTGATAAAAATAAATTAAATAATAATTTCACAGGATATGTGAAAACAAGCTAGATATTCCCTCAGCCTGTAAACAGTTTATGACATACGTGTTTCTATGGAAAATGTTTGCTGAAATTCTAGATATTATAGTTACTGATGTAGTCATTCCCTACTTAAAAGATTAGTTTTTCAGCAAAAATAAAATTCCCAAACAGGCAAAAATTTTGGCCTGACTTGATTTCTGCACCAGTTTCATACCCAAATAGATTGTATTATGCTGTGAAGATAGAAAAATGGATATAAAACTGATATAAGAGCTGACGTAAAAACACAATGCTACAGTGGCATCATGATCATCATGATCATGCTCATGATTGTAAAGACTCCTCCCCAATTCCTGGGACTTTCAAAAGTCAAGTGTGTGATTGAATACTTAACCTACATGCAAAGATACTGCCATGGGGCATGCCAGACGTGAGCCAGTTTGTGCAAAGACACCATCCAAATATCTGACAAGAGCTTTAGCTTCAGTAGACTTTAGCATATGCAAGTTATGCCCACATTTGGAAGCAAATCTAGAAGATTCACTTCTCACTCCCAGTTTTTCTTACTCCCAGTGATAGATACTGTTGAATTTTATCTTTCATAATGATACTTCCTTTTTTCCACAGAGATGCAGGTCAGAAATCTGGGTAAAAAAGTCTGGTCTTGTCTTCTTATTAGCTAACCTTCATGTCATTCCCTTCTTGAATGACCTTACAGCCATTTCCCAGCTTGGGCTATTGTATTAGCATTTTCCATCTTTTTACTACTATAATAAATGAAAATACTGAATCACATCTATCCCTGAGCTGTTTATTAAGGAATTTGGTTGCTGGTGTTCTTTTCAGCTTTCCCTGTTATAAGTTGCCTTTTTTTGTTTTAATCAGACTTAGTTCTCTCCCTGTTAAATAAGTTTGTCTTACTAACCAATACTAGATGAACTTCCTTTACCACACTTCCTTTCTCATTAAGATTATTTTTTACTTTGATTATATCTAAAATGGATCAATTAAGGTAGAAGAAAACAAAAAAAAGCACATCAAGGCATTATAGATTGAGTGTATTACAGTGACTAGGTTAAACATAAAATGATATGTTGACTGAAATGTGACAAATAAAATATTTGTGGAGCAAGTCTTTGACATACAACAGCATAATCACAACTTTAGACATAGGATAAATCAAACGTAAAAATAAGAATTGCACACTGCTTTTTAATGGTTAGTTGCACTTTCTCCCAGAACTCAAGCATAATTATAATACATTTTCCAACTGTTTCTTTTTCCTTTCAGTACTTGGGGTGTATAGAAGTCTTACGGTCAATGAGATCTCTTGACTTCAGTACTAGAATGCAGGTTGCAAGGTAAGACTTTATACAACTATATTTTTTAAAGTAACTTCTGAATTGTGTCCCCAGAGTGAAAAGGCCATTAAGATGGCAAAACACATGGTGAAGGATTTTTGGGTACCATAAGTCCACTTTTCAGTTTTGCTTTTACAGCTAAATCACTTTTGTGGTATTTATACAGTTTCAACAGGACTTAAAGGCTACTTTCTCTGGGGGTTTTTGATATGCCAGGAGCTACTTTAGAAAATTTTTGCCTGTTTGTTGTGCCAAGTAAGGCACTTATCTGGGCACCAATTTCATGACATTTAAGCCAATGAGAATTAGAATATGCTTAAAATCTATGATCTCAAAATTGATCTAGGGAACTGGTTTGGAGCCCCATGTTTATGGGTTTTTATAGTAATTTCTTAAGAAACATTGTCAGATTATAAACTATGTGCACAAAGGATATAAAGGAAAATATATCACCACAATGATACCAGAGACCAAATTATTTCTTTTTCAGACTTTATGTAAACAATAAGCTTGTGTTAGGTTCTTGTGACTATTCTTTTAAATGTGTCATTGTATTTTTGTAAGAGCAGTATGTAAGTACAACACCAAAGAAGTAGAAGTGTCCATGAATTATTTTTTTCTGTGAAAAATATTTTCTGAGAATTATAAGAATGGTGTTTTGCAAGCATTTTCACTTGAAAAGCTGAATCAAGACCACTTTTTCAAATTCTGGAATTGAAATGATAAAGAAATCCTTTTCAAAGGAACACATATAAAGTGGTATGACTGGATACAGTGCTTGAATATCACCTCTTTGAGGCATCTTACAGTTGACAATATATCTATCATAAGTCATATATCATACCATAAACAGCTAAATATTTCTTAAATATTCCTTTTATTAAATGAGAAAAATCACTTGTTTTTAGGCTTGGATGTTAATCATATGGTCTATGTGCATTGACTTTGAGTTACACTTGCATATAGCAGCTTTGAATTGGACCATGTAAGTCCTCACAAAAAGTTAACCATTAATTTGTCAAGATCCTGCACTGATGAGAAGCACAGAAGCCAAAGGACAGGTAAATGAGAGAATCCTGTTTTTCAAGCAATGTAGACTATGGAGACATTTGATAATTTTACTACTGTACTTTCAAAAATGTATTGTGTACATTTCTGATGTATTTCAGCAGTGACCTTTGAAAAATATTTCATATCTAGGCAGACTTGTAGTTCCAATGCAAGTGGTACACTTATGTTTACCACTTAGAAGTTCAATGATACTGGCTTACAAAACAGTTGT
Source organism: Drymodes brunneopygia (assembly GCA_013400955.1). Classification (NCBI taxonomy): domain Eukaryota; kingdom Metazoa; phylum Chordata; class Aves; order Passeriformes; family Petroicidae; genus Drymodes; species Drymodes brunneopygia. Next base: position 9,826 of record VZTZ01026999.1, read on the forward strand.
GATAATTATTTGGTTTGTTTTCTATATCTGGAAGTGAATTCATCTTAATTTTTATGCACAGTTTCCTTCAATGTATGCCTTTATTGGAATAGTGTTGTACTTTTCTTACTATCTAGCTTAAAGATTCTGACATGAATACATAAGCATATTTGGTGATCTGAAGTAATAGGATCTACACAAACAAAGTATCTTTGCCTTGTAGTTCCTCCAATAAAAAACCAAAAATTTCTTGGCTTTTACTGTGAAACAAACTTAGAACTGAAGTTATAGCATATTTCACTACATGAAATCATTTTGTTATCCTATCTTCCTCTAATTATATCTAGAGCATATAATATTTTTTTTTCAAGCAGGAAGTCATATCTTCCTGTTTTGCTTTTTATTTTGCATTTGCAGTTTTCTGTTTATCATAAAACAATGAAATCTCATAATTTTTGAAATTTAGTTCCTGATCTATAATTTTTAGGCTTTTAGATAGCTTTCTAATCAGGACCTAGCACCTTAATCTGCATTTCATTGATTCATCTGGCTCTAGAAATCCCCTTGTCATGTCATTATTCACATGCTTTGTTATGCAGCATTTCATGTACAAGCCTATTATTTATCAAGAAAATATTATTAAGGAATTGCTAAAATTCACACATGCTAGTTAACTTCCTGGTGTGTATTTAGAAACATAACAAAGGCCTCAAGGTATGTACTAAATTAATAAGGCTGATGTTCTGATATTACAAGCACTAATTCCCTCTTAAGAAGACACCTGGCACCAAATGGTCTGTGCAGCCCTTTGATTACAAATAAAATAAAAGCACCTGAAAGTTGCATTTATATCTACTACATCATACATGTATTTTTAGGTACATCCATTGCTGGTTTCTCTGCAGCTTGCCACCAGTAAAAAAAAATGTTTTGGTAGCCTGATGGCTTCTGATGTGGTGTGGCCAAGGCTTAGTAGTAGTAGTAGTAATAGTAGTGTTAGCTGTGACTGCATCAGCCAAGGAGCCTGGGTCCATAGCTGAAGTAAAAGCTTCTCTGTATAAGCTTCTCTGTGCTGTTTCCTCTAACCAGAGAAACAGATGTCACAGCAGCTGTGATCCATTTCTGACCCACAACTTTATAAATTGATCCTACCGCATGCATCACACCTGTTTGATCTGTTATTTTTTCAAGACCTTTCTAAACCAGTTACAGAAGAAAGTGATCTGTCTTGGACTGATATGACTTCTGGCATTATGCAGTATTTACTAAGTATGATTAAAAGACAGAAAAAATGAGTCAAGTTACTTGATTTTGTGTGGAAGCCTGAATGCATTTCTTCCTAATAAGTAGACACATACAAAGCATTTACTCCCTTTCTAGCACTGCATCACATGCCTGTCCCTGCCTCCTTTCTTAGCCTTACTTTTTCTCCATTGTGTAGAGCTTAAACATAGGAAATCAGTTTTTAGGAATCCTAAATTTGCCTTTTTTCTGCCTTCCAGTTATTGCATATGTCACTTTATGTCTCTGCCAGCTTTGAGGATGAACAAATCCCCAAAGTAAAATAAGCAGCATCAATTCCTAGAAGAAAAAACTTGTGGGGCTCAGTAATGGGAGGGTAAGATACATAGTCTCTTGCTCTGCTTGAAAACTCCTGGTATTATTTTAGATAAACTGTTAGTCCCAGTCACAGACAACTCTGTGATTAAATGAATTAGTGCTTGTAAATGGCACTTAAATTGTTGAGTGAGCACTTAGAAATTACTTCAAAATTAGACTGAGATTTCCACTTCTCTGGTGAATTAGAGATAAGAAATTCATGGGAAAAGGTTGTGTAGATAATTTGAATGACTGAAAATCACAGCTGTTATAATGCATTAGGAGAGTATATACATCAGTGTGCATGCATGGACGTATCTGACAAATGAAGAACTTTGGCTCCAATTTCAGGAACTGCATCAAAGCCCCAGAGTAAATAGTTTGTTCAGCAGTCTTTTCTTCCTTATTGCAGTCCTGTGAAATACCAGCTTGTGCCATCTAATGCTGTCTTACCTATCCTATCCTGTAACTTGTGATTGTTTTGCCTTTTCACTTTTTGTACACTGAAACGTTAAAACTTGCAGCAATACATTTATCTTCATGTGAGAGCAGTGAGAAAACACTTTCACTTGGCATACTCTTCATCAGATCTTAATAACCTTGGTGGTGCCTTGCTGTGGTGTTACTGTCCTAATTTAGAGTTGGAGGAAAAATGAACAGTTATGTACAATTTCTAACAGTTTTTTGTCTTTATCATTACACATTTGAAATCTCAAGATTCTCTCCTACAGGAGAAATAGAAGATTTAGAGTAGTATTAATCCATTGTACTGTATTTATTCTTTCCTGTAATGAATGTAATGTCATGTGAATTCTTGAGCCCATAAGAGGATGCGCCAGACAACGGTCAGCCGTTACACGTAACAATAAATGAAAGCCAGCTGAATCCACGTGTTGCATCTTTAATTACCCAGTGATAATTCTTGTAACACATGTGAAGTCAAGACGACTTTCTTGGGCAGCAAGACAAGCAAAAGCATTTAATTTTCAACATAGTGGAGGAACAGGAGGACTAGCAGACAAGACTACTGAGCTATCCGCAGGTGGCAAGTGGTTAAAGTCCATCCAAAACCTAACATCCTCGTCATAGAAAGGGGCCACTCTTAAGCCTCTGTGGCCAGGCCCTTTGTGCCTTCAGACTTTTTGTAAAAAAAATAAGTTAAAAATCAGGTAAAATTCTTTTGCAACGTGCAGTGTTTGTGGTTCATGTAATATGTTTGTATGCTTATTGTTAAAGCTGTGGTAGAATAATGAGTCCTCACTTTTGTGTTGTATGCATGAGTGACTTATGCACTGGTTTGAATTAGATGTTGCATGCACTGTTTGTTGCACATCTGAGTCTGAGCTACAAGGATGCATGTTCACTGGCATCAGTTTACTGCATGCAGCATCATAAAGTCACATCTCCTCATGCCAAGTAAAATATTATGTTGTGTGCTGTTTTAGTAGCAATAGGTCAAAGGACTGAAATTCCTCATATCAGCAGTTGGACTCAAATCCAAACTCTGATCCCAGTCCCCTACATTAACTCTATTGGGATGAACAGTTTGAAAACTATTCCTTTCCAAATTTGAGGCCTGAACTTTATTAATAAAATTATTAAACCAAATCCATTTATGCCAATATTCCTGGAGGAGAGATGGTGGAAATTCATATTTTAGAGCTGTATTTGAGTCCAGGACTAAACAATATGAAGCAGTTCAGTTGATGTAGTGTTTCACCTGTATCTGTATTGTTTGCAGAAATTAGTTGTCAGCAAGCATCACTGAAAAAAAGGGTGGAAGACATTGAAAAGCAAGAATGTGTCTCCTGTGATTTTTGAAGGCAGATAGGTAATCTGTTATCTGCGGTGAATTCTGTATTCAGTGTCCTCCTTATCATGCTGTCTTGGTTAAAGGTGAGTGTGTTTTATCTCTGCCTTCTTCCATGTGAGCTCTGTCTGTGGGGTGGTGCTTAGGAGATGGCAGAACACATGGACCATTTGCAGTTTGCGTACACAGGTGTACGCAGGAAGAGGTGGGCACAGTTCCTTCAGAGTCAAAGCTGTGGGAGGCATGAGGTGCTGGCTGCTGCTTGCTTCACCAGGAAGCAGGAGTTTCAAAAGAGAATGGAGGCATCCTTCTAATTCATACAGCACCCCTCTGAGAGGGGCAATGACAGCTATAGTGCCTGATAGTCTGAGAATAATTTTACTTTGCTAGTTAAGCTGCTATTAGCACTGAAATGGGGTAGAATAAATAGGTTTTTGTGTGCCTAAGATTAGAATCTTTCCTTTTCAATGCAATATTAGTGTGGAAATTGTTACCTAGTATTTGGAATAATTTGACTAATATATGGTAATGCAAAGCCAGAGTGAGAGCAATTAATTGAGCTCCCCCAGTCCATTTGCCTTTGTAAGAAAACAAAGACCCTCTTGGAGGATGAGGAAGGTGGAAAGTTGAAAGCCAAATAGGGAAGCAGTTATGGATATTGCTGTATCCTGGATTTTCAGAAAGATGGTGACTCCACATGGGTCTGCAGAAGCAGGACCTGAAGCAGAGTGCAAATTGCAGTACAAAGATTACAACTGCCAGAAACCTGGAAACCAACACACTCTCAAGTTCTGCTAGTAGCATCTGGCAGCTTGATTACACAAAGAATTGATGGCATAAGGAAATTGTGTGTTGTTCACATGACGTGTCCAGTCACACCAGACACTTTATCAACACTGAACAGTCCTTTTTGGCAAACACAGCTCAGTCATCTATCTTATACAGAGCTTTTGTAAGATACCTCTCTCCAAAGTCCTGCTTTGGACATGAAGCCAGTTAGGCATTAGAGAAAAATATTCGTTAGACTAAATGTTTTCAGTTTACTTTTGTAAAGTTTCCTGTGTCTGCCTTTGAAATACTGGTAGTATCTACTCTTTGAGTCAAAATACTTTAGTAAATGACCTGAGGCTGGACCCAATTTGGAGATTACTATGATCCTGATTTAGCAACAGAAAACAGTTTTAATTTCTCTCTCTCCATTTCGCTGACCAGGACTGCAATAAATAGCTAGAGACCAGGCTGAGTGGAAAAAAGCCTGAAGGTCATAAAGGACATTAAAGGATTGAGCTACTTAGCAGATCTAAACCTTAAAGTACATTTTTTTTAGATGTTTTTGGTGTCATTGACTATATTCTTGACAGTTGGAGGGTTGTCTATGAGGAAGGTTTTGTAGCTGTACATTCAACACCGAGTTTTAATATACCCTTACTTTATGTTCATCAAAGCTATGTATGCATGCAGAGTTAAGAGATATATCTAAGGTGTGCCAGTAGGATAAACAAGTTTCACTCTATATTTCTTAAAATAAGACCATTGTTCAGAACTACTGTATTGGAAGAAATCACCAGGATGAGGTAGATTTCTCTGTTACTGATGAATGAAGCTGGGTTTTCTGAAACTCACTTGCATGTTATGAAAGAAGGTACAAATTGTACAGAAATCATCTCAAATATTCCTTAAAAAGTTAGGTTGTCTATAAATAGTGAAAGCAGAGCACAGAGCTCTGTTATGCTAGTGGATAAAAAGTCTCTTTGCCAATAAAAGAAAAAGAGTCCTTTGAACTGCATCAGTTTCTCTTAGGACATTAATGGAAGTCTCACACTAAAGATGCAGGAGCATAAGAATAACTATCATTAGATAGATTGCATACTACATATCTAATGACATGTGGTATTCTATGCCTCATAGTTGCCAAAGCCAACCGCTTGAGTGTATAAAGTTTATTCAATAAACCAAAAATTAAGTTGGCCAGCTTCCTTTCGTTTTCTGCTTTTAGATTTTCTACATGTGAGAAAACTCCATCTGAAGAAAGAGAATGAAGAGCCGAAATAAAGAAAAAGAAGAGTTGTCATCTCCTTGCTCTACAAGTGACATCAGCTTGTGTGACACATCTGCTTGATGCCACCTTAGTCCACAAAAGTTTTCTTCCAGGCTTCCCATCAAGACAGGCTTCACTTTGCTTGGGATGGTGACAAATGGCATCACTTGGTCTCTGCACCAGTTTCTGTGGGGCTTTCCCCTTAGGGCTGCTGCTGCACGGTACCCTGGATTCGTGGCAGTAGGTGCATCTCTGCTGCAGAGCTAGCCTCCCCTTCCTTTCCATACCCTGTGATTCGTTCTCCGTAGCTGCTCCTTCAGCCTTGCATCCTCCAGACATGGTCAATCTGCTGTCAAATACTGGTTTGGTCTTCAGAGCTTGTGAATGTCCCCGGTGCAACTTCAGACATCCCATGCTCATTTTGCCTGTTTTGCAAATGAACAAAAAGTTTTTAAATTATTAAACAGACTTCTAAAAATGTGATTTTGGTCTCTGTTTTTTTTTAATCTTCTCAGAAGCAAGTTATTTTTAAATTTAGTACAGACTTTGTTTCTCCTCAGCAAATACTGGTACAATACTTGGTAAAGATCAAAATTGACAGGAACTTAGTACTGTTAAGAAATAACTGTGAACCTTCTGAACAATTCTTCCAGTTAGAAAGTCTGTCTTTTGATGTCTGATTTTCAACCTGTGAAGTCCTAAGCTTTTGAGGTGGGGAGAAGTAAACCTGGGAACTACAGGACACTAGATTATCTTAACAAGGGAGCATTAGTAGGTTTTAAATATTGTGATACAAAATATTTCAGACTAAAAAGTAGTCACATTTTCTCATCTCATTATTTGATATGGCTTTACTTTTTCCAAATATGTTGAGAAAATCTGTGCTTTTTGTATGTGTCTGCCATTTCCCTGAAATACGAGTTCCAGAATTCTGGGGTTTAATCAAATAAATCATATTAATTAAGAACAGGAACAACAAAACATCGCAATCAAAAGATGGAGAGTATTTTCACGTGATGATGTTTCATAGAGGAGAACATTTGAGCTTCCTGAGCGGATTACTTTATATAACAGAATAGAATATCACTAAAGCTATGAACGATACCATGGCATTTGCCTTTTTAATGGAACTAAATGGCAATGTAAAATGTCCTTTTTTCTGTCTCAGATGTCAAGCCACTTTAAAGCAGTATAGGTCAATTTCAGAAAATGATTATTGGTGATTTTTTACTGAATACACTTGAATGCTGAAATTATATTCAAAATACGCAACATGTTTTGTGCCAAGAAAATGACTCCACAGTATGACCATCTGCAAAGCAGAAAATACTCTTGGGCAGATTTGGAACTCAGCATGTGGTCCTTACTGCAGACAGCACAGTAACTAATTTTACAAGAGATCGGCATCACTCTACACTGATTTTTATCTGAGCCTAGCTAATGAAGCAGGATGTGGCTTAGAAAGGTGTAATGTGTGTCTATGTCAAATAATTTTCTTATTGGAAAGGAAGCAAATGTGGCCACATCCAGCTTTTCCAAACTGCACAATATTTAGCCATGCAGATATATACAGAACTTCCTTTTGCCTTCCTTAGGCAAGTGTTTCCATGCACCAGTCAGGTGATGGCATGCTCATCCTAGCAGCAATACCTGTTCCTGGGTTGGATTTGTGGCTCAGGTGTTTGTGTTGCTGAGGCATTTGCAAATTTGATTTGCTGAAAAGAAAAAGTTTACGTCTGCCCTGTCCTGCCTGGCAATGCAAGCTAGAAAGAAGTCTTTAGGCAATCCTTTCCACATAACCAGGCTATCTGGCTATCTGTGCACAACCTCATCCCCAAAATTATCTACAATATTTTGAACAGAATGATCTGGGAACAGTCATAGGATCATAGAATGGTTTGGGTTGGAAGGGATCTTAAAGACCATTCAGTTCCAATCCCCCTGCTATGGGCAGGGATACCTATCACTGGACCAGGTTGCTCAGAGCCCTATCCAACCTGGACCTGAACACTTGCAGGGATGGGGCACCCACAGTTCTCTGGAAGACCTGTTCCAGTGCCTCACCACCCTCACAGTGGAGAATTTCTTCCTAACATCTTGTCTAAACCTACCCTTTCAGTTTGAAGCCATTCCCCCCGTCTTATCACTAAATGCCCTTGTAAAAGTCTCTCTCTCTTTTTCTTGTAGGCTCCCTTCAGGTGCTGGAAGGCCATGTTAGCACACCCTAAAGCCTTTGCTTCTCAAGGCTGAACAATCCCAATTCTCTCAGCCTCTCCTCATAGGAAAGGTGCTCCATCCCTCTAATCATCTTGGGGGTTCTTGGATAAAATGCATATCAGTGCAATGACAGATGTTCAGTCATCCTTTTTCTTCTTATTTTCTTCAAATACTGCTTTTAGACTCCTTAACTCCCACGCAGGAAAAGTACTGTGCCTTCTGTTGCAGGCATGCAAAGAGTTGCTGCCAGGACACTCTGACCTTGATTACACAGAATTGCTCTATGAATATGTTTTCTGAAGTTCCCAGCATTTTCGCTAAGAGCATTGTTAACTTAAACTCTGCAGTTGCTTTAATACATTTAGTATTCACAGAGGTTCAAAACCCAAAGACTCCCAGTCTTTCCACAGCCTTTGGGAACGCTGACTTCTGTAAAACCAGGATATTTTACCCAAAGGAAGTCAGGTAGCTGGAGACTGTGTAGTGCTTTTTTAGTGAGTGAGAGGATGTGTAGCCCACCTTTCCACTCTCAGTGCCTGCTCTGCTCTGCCAAGGTATGCGAGGAGTAGTCAAGGCTGCCTTGCAAAGTCTTGCCCTGGGCTTCAGTCTTTTCAGCTAGTGTATTTCCTCTCCTATGCTCAAGTGGCAGTTTTGATCAACAAGGCCCTTGAGTCAGATGAATCTATTGAGTAATACACTTAATGTCTGGCTGTCAGGAGCTGGCTTATAGAAGAGGTACTAGCAAAACTGCTACAAGGCCCAACCCTGCACTAAGAAAATAATGAGATTGCACGCGTTTTTTGTTGGGTGCGGTGGTCTGAAAATCCCCTTGTCTTTCTATAAGTTAATTGCTGCCGCTAGAGAGAGAAGACGGTGGGGGCAAATAGGACGAGAAAGGAAATTATAGACTAATTTATCCCTCAAGCACATATCTCAGAAATCCAAGTCCTTTCTGTGAGGGGCAAAACCTACAAGGTATCTCAATGCACCAGCTGGACCACTGGAAGAGACAAAGAGGTGACAAGGGTTGGTGATGTCTCTGTGAGAGCAACCTGCAGTCAAAATGCCTGGGAAACTAAGACACACCTGGTGAAGCAAGTGGTGTGGGTCTGAAAGACAGAAGTGGGCTGGAGACTGCCGCTGGCCTGCACTTCCCATTCTATTACCTCCAAAGGATTTGCTTCAGCAGAAGAAAGAGACGGGAAACCACAAGTTTTAACTCAGTAGCCAGAGAGGATGACTCCATAAAAGATGATGTCTATTTGTTTTTCTTAAGTCAAAGAATAGCATTTTTGGTTAATTTTTCTTTTGAGAGGTATACTATTTACTTTTCCCTGATTACATTTTCAGTAACCCACATCTTGGTATCATAGTGATCACTCTGTGATGCTTGCTGTGCTTTATTTCTAAGATGCATCAGATCTGTTCTTTTAAACCAACTGCTTTTTACTTGCTCTGTAAGAAAACCTAGCAATTACTTTAACTAAAACACTTGTTTGGAGTAAAAAAAAGAAGTGGTAAAGATGGGAACTAAATAAAAGTGCTGAACCATGAAATGGGGTACTGTTGTAGCTTTAATGGTCTGAGTGCATATGCAAAGCAGGGTTTGTAGTGAGAGGCAATTTTATTAAACAGATGTAGGTGGGGGGAAAAAAAGGCATAAGACAAGTTATGGAACAAACAACCTCTCCTCTAGACCTGAAGAAAAGATAGTGTGCTTGAAAGATTTTTTAACCATATCTTACTATAAATCTCACACTTCTTCAGAATAGCAGGACTGTAAACCTGCCTCAAGGTGTGTTCCATTCCCACAACCACCCACCTCCCCAAACCAATGAAATGTGTTTTTTTTCGGGTGATTCAAACTTTAGATTGGGTCCAAGCCAAAAGCGCACAAGACATAACTACATAGCAGTAATTTTATACTGATTGCCACCTGATATAATCTGTAACATTAGTTGAGCCATTAGAAGTTGAATGCTGATATAAGTGTATGACATTATTCTCCTGATTCACTCGTTGAGCCTGTGTGTAGTTGAAATGTACTGTATATGGCATAAAGTTAAAATCATTTATGTCTTTATCCAGATGTGGTTTCAAGGTTTTGTTAATTTTGACTGTTCTTTAGCTTGTAGTTCATTGCTAAAGCAATGTTGTTTATTGGTTTGGGTTTTTTGGTTGGTTGGTTGGTTTGGTTGGTTTGGTTTTGAGTTTTGGGGGTGTTTTGCATAAAATATGTGTTATTTGCATGGTTTTGGCTCTAAATATAATGTGCTGTTAGTCTCAATACATATTAAAAATAGTTAAACAAGGTTTGGAGTCACCCTTGCTCATTCCTGTCTTGCAGTATCAGTGGGACAAGCCTGTTAAAGCCTTGCTCCTAATGGTCACAGAGAAGGCCTGTGTGTGTACAGGAGCAAATTCTAAACACTGACCAGATTGAACGTTCAGATAATAAATTGCTAAATACTGAAAGGAACTATAAGATTTGTTTGGAGCAATATGATTTCAAGAGTTTTTGTGGTGTACAGTCACTCTTTTATGAAAAGAGTATAGATTCCAATCAGTTTTGGACACACATTTCTTTCAGTCAACCTGTGTGCGATGGGAAGAATGCAGCAGTGTTAAAAAACTGAAGCAAAACACTGATGGCATTAATTTTTCTTATAATATAAACATAAGGCCACTAATAAATTACTCAGATTCTATTGAACTAGTATCAGTTAAAATGTTGTACATCTCATGTACTGTATAGAACGTACTTATTACCAGGAATATTTTAGGTTTCTGATACTATCTAAAGCCTGGTGGTTTTGCTCTGACTGGAAAAGTGCATAGTATAGTAGTAAGAAAAATGATGTTTTCTAACTCTCACATTAAAAGAAAGGTTTTTTTTTAAAAGAGGGTGTTAAGCAATGTACAAAGTGAGACTGGAAAGATGATATTAAGAGCAATATTCTAATTTACAGTGAGAAAACTTCTTTTTAATAATGTGAGGAAATATTTTATTTTTTAGAAAAAAGTTAACTGACCCGCTAACTATCCTCACTTGTAAACAGAAATACAGTTGAAACTGCTCTCTCCGGTGCATTTCAAGCATAATGAAGAAACCCACACATTCTTTTGCCATAAAGCTTTTTTCTGTCTCTTCAGGGAAGCAATCAGTCGTGTTTGTGAAGCCATGCCTGGTGCCAAAAGAGCCTTCAAGAAACGAAAGGTATTTTTTTTCTTGTAGTGCAGTTGACTGTATTTTCTCTGTTCAGCACAGTGGAGACCAGGCACAGCAGGCAGGTGACTTTAAGGCAGCTTTGAGAATTGCAGATGATTAATCATTCAAGGTATTGGCTGTTTTCACTCATTGTATGTTGTTGCTTGCCCTTTTGGTCAGGATTTGCTTTTGTAGGCATCTGGAAATATAGATACATCTAGGATGAAGATTGTGCCTCTGTGTTCCTTCCGTAGAAGCCTCCTCCTTTTGCTTTCTTTCTTTTGTAGATTACAAACCAACAAATGGGGTGCCTTTTCATAAAATGCATAAGTAAATTATGAAAATAGGTGCTGGAAGATACAGCAGAAGCCCAAAACATATATAGTTTTGAAAGTGACTAGATTTGTGCTTGAAGAGTAGATCTACTGATGACATTTAATGAGTTTGGTAATGACTGATTTCTGGAAATGGAAATAGCAAATGAGGTCATCCTTTGTTCCCTCTGCTCTTTCCATAAACGCCTGTGGCTGATGCTCAGTGCCCAGGGCTGATGGTGAGTCCAGTGTGTACCTGACATCATTATTATCATGTTTTTGTTTTTATTTGTGTGCTGGGAGTTAGAATCTTCAGACAGGGAGAGGAGGAAGCCTTGGCTCAGCTCCTGTACTGATGGCTCTCAACAGCCTCTTCCTGCTAGCGAAGCTGGGATGTAATGCTATCTCTAAGGGAAGAAGCATAGAAAGTAGTTAATTATAGCCCCTCTGCGTGTTCTTGGACATGGGAGGAGAATAGGCAGGTAAAGGAAAAGGTCTGCCTGCTTCCCCAGATGCTCCACCATCTAGGCAAAATCACAGCAGAAAGGGATGGGATGAAATGCCACTTGTTTGCAGTGAAGAATCATCCCCTGGTAAAATCAGTCATATGTGACAACATCTGTCACAGTGTAATTGGAAATTGTCTCAGAAATTAAGACTGTGGCTTCACCTCCACCAAATCTATTTCAGTGGCATTTCTTGGTTCTCTGGCTTTTCATTTTAAATCTGAAACTGAAGATAAAAGTATATTTCTTCTTGGAAACACAAAACACAGTTGAAAAAATAAGTTAGACAGAGTTCCAAGTGCCTAGTGAGACGCCTTGCTGTATTACAGGTTTTAGAAGTAATGTTGCTTATCAATTACTGAAAAGAAAGAGCAACAGAATTTCAGATAAATGGCAAGGACATGTATTTTGCTGGTCTGTACATTCATCATATTTCTGCCACTAGTGGCATATAAAATTGGTTAAGGTGACATGTATTCCCTGAGGTCAAATTTTCACACTTTACTTACACTGTGGGTAGGTGATCCTTAGGTAGGACCTGGGAATCATGAAGGATTAAGGAAAGAAGAGATATAAGAATATTCAAAAGAGTTTGTTCAAAAGAGAAGTTAAAGAAGTACTAGCTCTGTAAGATGACAGGGTTGAAATAGTGCAGCACATGTTACATAGAAGCAGTATGTAGGTAGTGTATTTTTAATCAGTTAAACAGAAGGAAAAAAAAGCTAAAATTGAATGTATGTAGACTTTCAGGACTACAGAAGCTAAAGTGCATCCATTTTGGTAGGAACAAAACTATCCAAGCTTGCAGGCAGCTTAGGACAAATGCAAATATAGTGGCAGAAGAACACTGTCTCCAGTCACAGTTTTGCTTTTATATCCTAATGACCAGTGTGAATATTCACCACTGCAAGTAGAGCAAGTTAAGGGACTTGGTCTGTTATTGCTAGGCAGCCTGATTTTTTACAGGCTGGGGTTACTTGAATGAGGCTTCTCTCATGCAGCTTTGGGGTTCCCCATAGCTGCCAAAAGTGAGAAGTTTGTGAATTTTGCTTTGACAGCATAACCACTACACTTCTATTGCTACGAAACCTCCTAAGAGCTGGTGAATTGCTTATAAAAGTTATCAATATTTTTATATCCCCTGTGTTATATTCTTAGGCTTATTCTCTGTGAATCTTAAGATGCATGTTTTACCCCAGCATAAATAGGTTTTATTTGTCTATATCTGGCCTTTACCTACTGTTAAGTCTATAAGCAAAGTCACGGAATGGTTTGGGTTGGAAGGGACCTTTAGAGGTCATCTAGTCCATAACACTCTGTATCCCATTTTGTGAGCATTCCAGTATCACTGGAGTCCTACTTTCCGTGTGGCAAGGGGGTAGAACAGTCAGTAGATGTAGAGCAAACAGATTTCTTTTCAAGAGTTGAAGCTATTTTTAAAGAACACGAACATTGTCATTTTAGGATACTGACTGAAGGCATTCATCTTAGTCTGCTTACTTGGTCCCTTGGTGAAGAAGAGACTGTGCTGTCTCACAAAACCCCTGGTTTTTTTGGTCAAGAGTAGATGAATAACTGCTTGGCTAGTATCACTATTATTATTATTAATAATAATAATAAAAATAATAGTAGTAGTAGTATAAATGAGAAATTATTTCCAGAGGAAAACAGCTGTTGCAATTAAATGATCTTTGAAAAGTCATAAACTTTCTAGAAGCCTATAAGATCACCACTAACTCTGCATACAATGAAGGTCATTCAAAAAAACCCAGAGAACAAAAATCTGCTTTTTCCCCCCCTCCTCACAGCCACCAAGCAAAGTCCTTTCTAGCATCTTGGGAAAGAGCAATCTTCAGTTTGCAGGAATGAGCATAATGTTGAATATCTCCACCAGCAGCTTAAATCTTATGAATCCAGATACAAAACAGGTGAGTGTAACTTCTGTATTAATTTGTGAGGCTTTTGATGAACAGCCTGCTGCACAATTATTTGCTGTCTGCCAAATACTCAGTTGCTCAAAGTTTTTACTCCTCAATAATGTCATAAAATGAATGAACCCAAAATATATTCATAGTGGAAGTCATCTTATTTCACTATTCAACACAACTTTGATGAATTATTTTCTTCCTGCCATGGTTCAGGGAGATCAGTTTTGCTCTTAAAAGACCTATGATATGAAATACCATTTTCTGGTCGTAGGAGTTCTTAGTGAATAAAATTACAAACTTTCAGAGTAGTAAAAGGGATGCACTTGGAACAACAACTAAAATACTGAATGTACATCCCCAATTTTGTTGTTTTCTTTCCATTTAGAGCCTTAAAGGGCAAACTGTTCCTGAGGCGCCGCTAAAAATATGTCCTCAGGGATTTTGCAGTGCAGTGAAAGGCCAGTCTTTTAGAGAGAAAAGGCAGCCTTTTTAAAGTAGTTCTTTTCTTCTTCTTCACTGTGCTGAAGGTACAGTTAGACTTTGGGGAATCACTGCAGTGGTTTGTGAATGATGTATGAGATGAGAAAAACCCTTGCTCAGGGTATATATAAAGAGGAAGCAGACAGACATGCGTAGTCACTGCTGTGCTATTTGCTGTGAACCACATACTGCATTAAGGCTCGCAACTTTCTGCCCAGATACAGCCAGAGAAGAAAAAGCAAAATTCCCACTGTCCTTTGGAGCCTCAGGGTTAAAAAAAAAAGGAAGAATATATATATCTCATCAAAAAGCTTGCTGTTTATTACTGTGTTTTCATTCATGAATCTCCATTCTTATCTTTATTTTGAAAACATCACAATCCTCTGCAGTGAGCACTGAGACTGTGGGAGCAGTGCTATGACTGGCTGCAGTAGTTTGTAGCCATACTATGGAATGTATGGAATGCAGTGCTTTTCACAAGGACAGTTACCCCCCATCAGAACTTGATGTTAATTAGCTCTACTAAGGAAGTGCCAAACCCTGAAAGTCAGCTCGTCATCAGCCAATGCTAGAACAGGAATGTAGTTAAACTCATTTATTCCAGAGAAGAGTCATCCCTCCCATGTTTTGCCTTTTCTCTGAGTTGACAAAACTGTTCATCTTTCTTTCATGTCATCCTTTTTGTGGTACACTCTTCTGGGTGCAGCAGTCCTGGGAAATGCCTGGTTTCTCAGAGATCCCTAGTCTGGCTGTGGCCTCCCCTGTTTCTTGTTTATGCCAGGGATTTGATTTGCAGATAAGAATGGCCCAGCAGCTTTGCCCTTTGAGGCCCCACACACGAAGATGGCTGTGAATGTCTGTAACAGCCAGTTTTTCCCAGCAGATCTGGAAGGAAGGAAAAGACCAGACAGTAGTGTTGGCCCTTGTGGTGGAAGGAAAGCAATTGCATGTACCCCTGCACAACAGTTCTGGGGATATTAAGCAGGGATGAGTGGAAGATGATTTTGTTCTGCTTATTTCTTTAAAATGAAGGTTGGCATAGATCGAAAGGTTTCTAAACTATATGGCAATATTAGTGATTTATTTTTTTCTTTTTTTTAAGCAGTGCAAGGCATTGATAATTTGCTGTGTCTCTTTTCCCTATTTTGGTATAGGCAGAGGTGAGGTGGGGAATACCCCTACCTCACACTAATTAGCTGTGGAATTCAAAGAAAAGAAACCCCTGACTTGAATTAATGGTTTCAGCCACTTTTCAAAAATTAGTTTAGCAACAATCTGAAATAATTTTTCTTTTATATGCTGAAATAAAAGATTAGGTTATTTGCACAAGTCAAGATAGTGATAATATGAAACGTGTTCATTTCTATTGAAAATTCTATTCTAGTTCAGTTCCATTGTTAGGATATTCTACATTCTATATGTATTCTATGTTCTTTATATTCTATTGTAACTTCTTTATGGGAAAAAGAGAAGGAAATCCTCACTGATGACTAACAGAACACTAATTCACCAGTGTACACTTAAAAACTAACCACATCTTTGGAGGCTGTTGTGGGACAAGCAGAGCTATTGAAAATGAAGTACTCTTTATATAAAAGAAACTCTACAAATAGTAATCAGTTCTCTCTGACTTAGTGAAGCAGCAAGATCCACAGAAAGTCCTGTCAGGTTTTTTTCTTTCCAAGGAAGGTAGTTGACAGTTCAGGTCATTAAGAAGCAAGTTAGGCAAAACAGCCCAGAGAATATTTTCCTAGCCTATTTTGTTGTTTTCAAAATAGTTTTTTGGATGTGATTCCCTCTCCAAACTGACGAATTAAGATCCTAATTTTATTGTGAGATGCTCTGAGACACTAAACAGGGGCCTGTCCCATCCCAGATGAATTCCTTGGCATGGCTTCTGTGACACAAATATCAAGTGAAAATTTCTTTCAAATGACCTTTTCTTTCTTGGTTGTTACATTATTTCATTATTAAAAGATTTTATAACTTAATTCTCAGAATAGCAGAGATGTTCTGCTTTTATTAGAGGTTCAGGACAATTTGTCTCTTCCCAGAGAAATATCATATTAGTTCAAATTGTACATAAGCAATTTGAATTTCAAATGCCCTGGAGTGTGCCTGTGAATTTGTCCACAATGCTACACTGCAGCTAGATTCAAAATTCTGCTTGCATATTGTAAACATGTTGATATTTGAAACATAAAATGACACAGTAGGTGTGGGATGCAATGCTAGGAATCTTAGCTGGTGTACAGGTTGGCATGGTTTCATTGATTTCACCAGAGTGGCATCAGCAGAAAAATGGTTTGACGAATAGGACCTTTTGTTTCATTCATCATTATCTGTAATAAAGAAAGCGAGTTTTAGCAGATTAAAATTTCTCCAAAGATATTCTCTGACAGATCTGTATGATTTACTGGAGTTCTGAGTACATTTAGCAATCCTGCAGTGTCCTGATACATTTTAAAGAACACCAGAATAGATACATTCACCCTTAGGTTTGTATATATTATCATGCTACTCCTTGGAGTCCTTGTAGGAAATTTGATCTCGATTTTGGATTTTCACCAGCGTACAAGCAAAAAAAAAAAAAAAAAAAAAAAAAAAAAAAAAAAAAAAAAAAAAAAATCAAAATTGCAAACGGTAAGAAAACCATCTGACTCACACTTATTCTCTCTGATCCATACAGATCATAGCAAATCACCATATGCAATCTATCTCCTTTGCGTCTGGAGGTGATCCGGTAAGCATTTCTTTACAGCCTTCTCCCACGCAGATACTGCTTTATGAGGACTTTCTTTATGTGACAAAATTTAATGCATATCTCACTAAGGGAAAAATACAACCACAATAGCTCCTGTTTCTTCTTTCATAAATTTTTCTTGATTGTTGCCATCAAGCTCTCTTTGAGGGGAACGGCTGACAAGCGTTCATAGATCCTCCCCTTTGAATGACTGAAACAAAAAGTGTCAAGGGACTGTAAGCATTCATATAGCAACTGATAAGCAGGGCTTTGTTTTTCAGAGTAATGTAGTACAGTCTTATGGGCATTGTATGGATTTTTATTCTGTTTTTTATCTTGCACTTTTTACAGTAATGGAATATGTTGCAGCTTGATTTATAGTATTTATAGTAATGCATGCTTTCTTTTTTTTTTCTCAACTGTAAGTGTACATTGAGAAGACTGTGCTAAATTCTGCCTGCAGGTGTACTTGCTACACTCATGCAGCTTGAAGACAGGCTTTCAAGAAAAGCACAGGTCTTTCTCTCCTGTTTTGCAAAGCTTTTAGATACACCTACAAAATTTTATTCATTTAGATCAAAGGGCAGATTCCTGCTTCTTGTGCTTTTCCTTATTTTTATAAGCTGTTCATCCAAAGGTATATTAACAAATGGACTTGAAAAGTATTTGTCACTCAGGAAGCAAGGGGAGAATTATAAATTAGTGACAGTGCTCACCTCTTACTTTAGAGGTCTGAAAGCTTTTAAACTTAGATTAATTGAATGAGTACCTTTTTCTCCATCATGTGATTATCTGTCACATATCAGTCATGTACTACAGGTAAGGCAATTTCTAGCCTGCTTTGTGAGTTAATACTCTCAGTTCAGCTCTGTTAAGGTGAAGATGCTTGGTGCTTTCTCTGTTCATTTTGCTATTGTCAGAAAACATAAAGACAAATTTCAGTCACAGTATAGCTTTCCTGTGCTCAGTACAATTACAGAAGGGAAAAGGACACAATATCACAATAATTTGGGGAACAAAAAATGGATCAACAGCAGCTTTGAAATACAACAGATTGCAATGGATGCTGTAAATGAACAATTCCTGAAGTGGGTAGAGAAGTGATTAGCACAGTTCCCTGCCTCCGTAAGAAGATTCTTTGCTGCCCATCTGCCATCCCAAATGCTAGGTCCTGGAAACACCACTTTACACTGCCCACTGATGAAATGATTTACCAGGAAAGAGGAGAGGAACAGCACTAGAGTTCTGGATTTGGAGTAAACAAGCTCTTCCAAATGTTTTAGAGAGATAAAAATCTCGCTACTGAGTCAGTGATCTACCAGAGAAATAAAATTTCATGGTGCAAGGGAGCCTACAAAATACTGTGAAATTATAAACTTGTGTTCCCAATAAGACTACTGCATGAATTCATTCTGGTATTGAGAGGAAGAAGGGAGGTATAAGTATCTAATGTTTTTCTACAAGCTTATCTCTGGAATAGTAAGGAACAACTTTAAATCAAAAGCTTGTGCAAAGCTTTTGTCCTGAGTGTAACTCCTTTGTCCTGAGTGCACGTATATGACAACAAAATCCAAGGAGGTGATTTAGGTCACAGCTTTATTTACTTATCAGAGAGCCCTCTAGAGGTAACTTTCATCAGCCCTTAATGATTTCCACTTGCTAGAGGACTGCCACCACCAAACTGCATCTCCCAACCACAGCAGGGCTCCAGACAATAAATTTATCTCCTTATATGAGTGTTAAACTGGTCGGAGAAAGGCCATAGTGACCTAGGAAGCTAGATCTGTGCCCACATTTCTTTGGAAAGTGATTCCCTTATTTTGAAGTTATTTTGGAGTTTGGTTTATTAGGAAGGCAGACTACTCTCACTTCTCTACTCCACCAGCCTTTCTGCTCTGGATATCTGCCTCCTATTTGTGACAGCAATTAGCTTTACAACCTTCCTCCCACCCCCTTACCATTAATTATATTATTCAAAATATAACCCCTGGAGAAGTGTTCCACAGTCTTGGAGAACAGCTTGAATACCATATATATTTTTGCAGTATTCGCCTTTGCAATGAGTCAGTTTCTGGCTGTGTCAGTATATAGGAGCTTAAAAATCTCCCTACCAAATCCTTTTACACACCATTTCAGAACCATTTTTCATTCACTTCCAAGGCTGTGTTCTCAATCTGCTTTAGCTCTCTTCAGCCCCTCTTTATGATACACCAAACAATTTTGCTCCATAGTAATGTCAGGTGGCTGTTTCCAGACAAGACAAGATATCTGTTTTTGGAGATACCTGCTGAAATTTTGGAGTGGAGGATCTCATAAAGTCTAATAAGGCAGGTCTCTCAGAGGTCCCTGAAGGCAGTAGTTTTTCAGTTTCAACCATGTCTCCAAATTTTAACGCCACAATGCAATGTCTTTAGACCAAAAATTATAGCTCATTCATACTTGTTTTCAGTCCTTAAATGTCAAGGATCACTTTGCTGCGTCAGCCAATCCCTATATAATTTTTGGATGGGGGTCTTCTAACTTAGCCACACTGAAATGTGCCCACCTTAGGTCCTTAATAGTTTGTCATAGTCAGCTTGAATCTCAGACCTTTAAATGAAATAAGGAGTAGGTGGTTTCAGACTCACCCCCACACTAGCTCTGAGATAGATCTATGATTTACTCAGGCATAAATGTATCCATTAGCTATGCCTGAAGTAGTAAATAAATTGATCTGTGGCCTATTTTCTAGTCTTTCTGGCCCTGGAATAAATAACACAGTGCAATTTGCACCCACACATTCACTCTCTTCCCTCGTAGTGGTCTCTTGGGATCGATGCCAAGCATGTGCTGGTCCCTCAGAGTGTTTCAGGGAATGCTGTGAGAAACCAGTGAGGTGAGACAAGGGCTCTGTATTATTTGCTATAATAGACATAGTCACTTTTGTTTTCCCCTTACTTGTTGATATGCATCCTTATTTCCACTGTAGTCACTGCCCCAACACCGTGCCACAGGATGTGTAAGTAATTACTAGACATAATGGTAGGGCTATGCTTTTTGAAGAGACCAACCCCACTGCTGCTGTGTCTGAGTGCCTTCCAACAATGCATTAAGTGATATGGCTACACACCTGTCCCCAGAACCACGACTGTGCTTCATCATTTCCCTTGCTCTCTCTCCTTACGAAGGAAATTGTATAGACATTCAGTACAGTGATTTGTTTTGGGTGGCTGCTGGTGGTGTGTGCCTGCACTAGAAAAATCTGTGCTGAAGAAGTCTATCTTTTAACTGAAGATTGATGTTTATTATGACATTAGATCTTGGCATAATTGGCAATGATCTTGGATCAGTCACCTGAAAAGGCTTTGGGTAGATTTACACAGCCAGCTGTAGTGTATCCTGTATATCCCTTGGATTAACTATGCCTGACCAGCCAGGCATGTCAGGAAATACCAGATCTAACCAGGACTTCCTGATTGCATCAAGGCAATAAGGCATTTTCCAGATACATCAGCAGGTCTGAGTGTTTCCCAGAAACACAGGCCTTTCTATTTCATCTACATAATGACAGCAGTCTGCACCACTTATGCACAGGAGCATAGGGGTGGCAGGAGAGGAAGCGAAAAAAAATCACCCAAGAAGATGTCTGTGTGCTCTTGCCAGAAAATCCACCAGGCATGTGGCAACAGGTGTGGCAGGGAGGAGCCTCAGGGCTGGGGGAGGGCATCCAGGGAGGGTGTCAGAGCCAAGCAGGGGCTGAGCACCTCTGTGCCATCTGGCACTGTAGTCAGTAAAGTAAACACCTGCTTGTCACACATGAATAAATCCCATTGCTCAGTATTTCTCAGGAGTAGTGCTGTTACTCCCACTCTTTTTGCCACAGAACCGGATGATTATTCATGTTAAGAACCAAAATCTCTGGGTAGTTTGAAGATAAGAACTTGTAATTCTATTCCCTCCTAAATGAGGCCTGGATCAAATCCTACTGAGTTTGTTTAATTAATGGAAGAGATTTTAAAATTCTGCTGGATTAGATCACATTCTCTAAAAAGGGAAGTGGTGAGATCAGTACCAAAACCCATAAACTTTTATATGGGGTTTAACTGGTATGCAACTGTAGAGCAAAATACACAGGACTGTACATAGTCTGGACTGTGATCTTTTGCTGTAATCAGTGCAAATATTTTTTTTGCATTCATTGTAGATACCTTAATTTTTTCACAGGATACTTCAGACTATATTGCATATGTAGCTAAG
Organism: Drymodes brunneopygia; assembly: GCA_013400955.1. NCBI lineage: Eukaryota > Metazoa > Chordata > Aves > Passeriformes > Petroicidae > Drymodes > Drymodes brunneopygia. Next base: position 30,884 of record VZTZ01026999.1, read on the forward strand.
GATCCTGTTAATCGTAGAGGTAAGTTAGAAATATCTATGTGATGTCTGTTTCACCTTCAAGAAACACTAATTATTCATGGTTTAGGTCAGATTCCAGCCCCCACGCCCCCCACCCTGAAAAATATAACTGTAGCCCAATCAAAGGATGGCCTTTGACAGAGTCATGGAAAGATTATATAGCAATAAGAAGCAGCAGTTTGTTTAAGACTTGCCTCTAGTTCATAACCAAATATCACTTTGATTCTCTTCATCTCTTAAATCAAACACTTGCCTTACTTGGCTGTGTGAGCTTCTAGGCAACAGCCAAGTCTCACCTACACCCAATCACTGTGCAAGAGCTAAACTGTCTTCTGATTAAGTCATCTGATGAGGCGGCTGAATCTGTTAGGTCTTCCCAGTACATGCCTGACTCTTCCTGGCAGAATCAGATTCTTTACCAAGTAGCTAGTTTTCAAAACAGTTTGCTGTAATTCTCTTTCTCAGTGAAGTTTTATTCAAGATTGTGTTGCTTTAGGTGGTAGCAATCAGTCAGGGACAGGGACCTGCTTGTTGCTGGTGTTCGCTATGTCTTAAAGCAACATACAAAGAATTTTGTAATGTACCTGAGAATCTATTTACTATTCACAGATCATAGAGAGAGGAGAACAGACTAGTTCCAGAAAAATGACATGAAGTACTTCCAACAGGATTTCTGTAAAATTCACACACTTTTAACTCCAAAATGTCAATCCTGCAAACCTCCAGCTGTCCACCTTACCATGGGCACAGCTAATCCAGTAGCTTCCATATGTAGTCATCCTTAATGATACCTGAAGAATCTGCTGTGTCCATGTGCAGAGATGCCCAGACTTGAGAGTGTAAGCTCATAAATAATACCTGCACTAAGCATATCAATATGCTGGATGTAAGTGAAATATCTAGAAAACTTATGGGGAATGGGAGGTAGGGAATAGTCCAGTTCTTTGCAATGCTTGTTACATTACAACATCATGTGTCCCCTGTTGGAGAGCCTACAGTGTCAGACTATGGGATGCATGGTGCTTTAGCAGTACCCTTCTGCTAAATCCAAGACTCATTTAGTTGTTCTGAGAGATCTCGGTCAATGTAGGGACTAGCACTGTAGACCAGATATTTTTTCTCTGTAGGTTTGGAGGAGCCCTGTGCCCTGTTTTCTGTCCCCATGTGAGTAGATTTTATACACTATGTCCCTTCTGCACTATGTTCTTCCTGTACTATGTTCCTTCTATCTTACACTGAATGTGATTATCCTTAGCTTTCTGTGACTGTTCCTTGTTTAGCTAGGCTATCCTAAACTGAGGAATTGTCTGAGCACCTGATATCTGGTGTATTCAGGTCAAGTAATTTCTTAGTTTTCTTTATGGAAAGATTGACAGATTGAACTCCATAGCATTCCAGCTGCAGTGCACATCCTCCACCCTTCAGATAATTTCTGTACCTCCTTCCTTCATTTTCCTGCAGCTGTTTTAAAAAGGTATGTGATACCTGCATAACAGGGGCTGCCTCTATAGCAGAGAATGCACCTTTCTATTTTTACTTGCTTTTGTTGTCATTTTCAGTCCATTTTACTGCAGTGAAGCACTGTTACCTCATGTGAAATTCTTTCACACTGTGATCTTTAAGCCTTCAGCATTATGGCTTTCCCACGGGTGCTTTCCCCACTCGTGTGTACACATCAGTGGTTTGCAGATCAGTGACTTTGCATGTCACCTGTATTAAAACACATTCTTTAAAAGGGTCTAACTTACCAAGGGACCTGAATTGCCCTCTTTCACCATCACTTGCCGTTCTGTCATTCTTTGTGTTGTCTGAAAATTGCTTTAAAGATGCTTTACATCTGTATCTAGCAAAAATGTTACTGCTGCTGTTACTGATGCTACCCTACCACCAATTCTGTAGTACAGCTTTGCACATTAGACTCATTTCTTCCCAAGGATGGAAAAGCTGTCATCGTGCTTTGCATTCTGGATCTAGCAAGCTAAAGGCTGTCTATTTTCTGCTGGAACATTCACAAGAAATCATCTCTGTGTGAGCCAAACCTTCTCATCCTTTTACAAGAAGCATATCTCCTACCTGCTGAAAGTCCATTCACGTATCCAAGGAAACAGGTTACTCATTATGTCACCTACTGAAACTACTTAATGACTCATGCTTCATTTCAGCTCCAAAAAGGTTTAGCAGTGAGCAATGTCGCCTCTTTAAATTTGCACTCTAGTTATAGAGTGCAAACATTTTAGCTTTGTTTGGCCTAACTACTTTTCGTCCACGTTTTCACAGATAAATGTGCACCTTCCACAGGGGCTGATTGTTCAATGCCAATAGCAGTGTTACAGAGGGTGTAAAATAATAAATGCCTCACTGCTAGTCAGGGACATCTACCTCCATCTTTGGACACATGGAGGTCCTGGTTTTGTCTGCTGAATCCACTTTCAACATGTTGCTAGGGGCATTTTCCCTGGATGAGGCATTTCAGCTTGCAGGTTGGCACAGCAGGTGCTCTAAGGTGAGAAGAGAACACCACTGTATCTGCTTAGCACTGTGATTGGTGCCATCTCATGCTGAGTGAGGTGCTGCTGCTGCAGAAGAGACAACAGACTTCCATACTCACACAATACAGTACAGGTTTCTTGGCCTTTTATTCTGACCTCTTCAGAAGTCTATCCAATATTTCAGCCTCTGAAAAAGTCGTATCTGAACCTACTTAGTCTCGCTGTATTACTTTAAAAATGTCATGACCAGCCCTTATTTGTGGGACACTGTCATCCAATGCACTTGGTTACAGTGAGTTGGACACTGGGCATGTACTAAAATGCAGTTTTTCAGCTGAAGAGTTTATAATCAGATTATTAAAGCAGCCAGGGGTGAACAAATTAGTAACTCGAACAAGAACCCCCTTTTCTGTGGCAGGTCATGGAAAAGAACCAGTTTGAAATCCAATCCAGGCTATAGCCAGTGGACAATATGCTTGTCCAACTCTGAGTATGGAAAATTAACTCACCTGGGCTTCTCTGGATATCAACTGAGACATTGTTCATTGAGATCTTTAGCTTCCACTTCTTAGCACCCATCTATGCTCCTGCAACATTGAGGAAGCTCTTCACAAGTGAGCTCTTGGTGTTTTCACACATGATGAGACCTCCAAGCCATTCTCTGATTTAAAACCATGATGGATTTGGCTGCTCAGACAGCTGATAAAGTCTTCTATAGGAAGAGAGCTTGTGTTGCTAGCCTCCCCCTTTACTGCCTCTGCCACAGTGGGTTCAGAGAGGTTGCACATGGGGAAGTGTTGGAGTTAATTAGGTTGCTGGCTCTGCTCTCCTCAGCGATCCTGCAGTTTGCAAAAAAGCAGGAAAAGGTACCAACCTCTGTATTTCTGGAATAAGATCAGGGCTCATTACCTAGAAAGTATCTGTGGGTACTGCTCCTCCCTCAGACTAATTTGGGAAAAGAGAACATCTTGTGAACTTGGGGTAATTAGACATAAAAGTGAAGTAATAAAACTGAGGAGAACAAATAAAGCTTTTGTTGTTACTACCATCTATTCATATTTTTGTAATTTGAATTTAAAGCTTAGAATTCTTACATAATCTACTGCATTCAGGTAGTAACAAGTGAAATTTTATGAATTTTTTTTCTGTTTGTGGACTTGTTAAAATGGTGGAACAGATCTGTGACCTTGTCTGTTGCAGTTACATATGCAATTTTATGTAATCTTTAAAACATTATGATTGCCTGAAATTCACTGTATCAGAATTGAGTTTTATTGAAATGTGCACATCAATAATAGTGGAACTAAGGTTGACACGTAGGTGTTTTGTCATAGGTCATTGCATCCCACCATGACATAAACAGTGATTTGCATGTACCAATATTTTTCATTTAGCTTGTCACATACTGGAATGCTGTGATGGCCTGGCCCAGGATGTCATCAGCACCATAGGGCAAGCATTCGAGCTTCGATTCAAGCAGTACCTGCAGTGCCCCTCTAAGACACCTACTTTCCCTGACAGGTGAGTGCAATTGCAGAAGACTGCTAAAGGTTCTTCTTTAGCTTTCAATTTACTTGATAAAATGTGGACAATGTTGCTGGAGACAGACAGGACTTGAATACTTTACAAAAGGTTTCTGCTGTATTAGCGAAACAGTGTTTACCTGAAGAATATGAAAGAAGTACAGTCAATTTGAAAGAATAGACTAAATATGGATTTCAGAGTGATGTTAAAATGATCATGTGTTTTGTCCTGTAGTTAGTAGGCGGAGTTGGATGGCCAAGAATGGTTGTTATTTGTGACATTTCCTTATTACTGTCATAGCAGCTGTGTCAATCTAGATGGAGTAGGTCAGACTACTGGGCTTCCAAAATGACTAATAATGTTTCAGTATTTCTGATATTGGGGTGATATTTCTAGGAATGTGATGTACTGCTGGGAGGTTTGACTGCACTGATCTCTGGAGGATACAAACTGTGTCTGCTTGTATATGCTCAAAAGGCTGGGATATAGCATTCTGTTTTCTTTGGAGACATGGATTGCTATGTGCTTACTAACATTACTAGAAACCCTAGTGAACTTGTACCCTCTGTAATCTCTTTTATCAGAGCTAAACAGGAATATATGGAATATAAAATGCACCTATCCTAATCTGGAAGCATGCTGTATTCACACCTCTTGACTGTGAAGTTCTTGCAGAACTACATTGGTGATAGAGCAATCATAACTAAAGACAAAGATTTAGAGCCTACTCTGTCAAACAAGTCATAATATTACAAGTGCTGTTTTAAGGTTAGATAAAGTTGTTTGTTAGTGCCATTTATAAAGGTCTTTAAAGCCAAGTTTAAACATCCTTTACTGAGCATAAAGAATTTGGTCCATTGCAAAGGAGGTTTATGTCAGTTTGTCTAAACAAAGAAGATGTGCCGCATTATCCATCGTTGCTTCCTGACTTACAATGGTAGCTGAAGTGTCCATACAATATGCAGTAGTGATCCCCTGACAGGCAATCTTAACCTGCTGAAAGTATCTCTAAGTGCTTTACCAGAGAGGGACAAAACACAGCACTCCCTTCCTTACAGGATGCAGAGTTTTGAGGACCCATGGACAGAGGAAGATAACGAGGCAACAGAGCATCCCTATTACAACAACATCCCAAATAAAATACCTCCCCCTGGCGGATTCCTTGATGCCAGGCTCAAAACAAGGCTTCCCACTGCTGCTGATGCAGCTCAGGTCAGTATAATTTTATCTCTACTCTCCTGCTGATTGATGCAAAATTTTTAAAAGATGTGTGTTTTATGGTGGATACCTTGGGGCTGTCTATAATTCACAGTTCTTCCAGTTTCCATCTAAATGGCTGTTGCAGATGGAGGGGGCAACATATTAGGCAGGTTCAGAACAAATTAAAGGAGGTGAAATCCTCATGGTGTTAAAAGATTAACCAGGTTCAAGGAACAGAAATCCACTGGGGACTACTACATTTGCAGAAACTATGTCTGCTTCAGAGAGTATCAAATAGTGCACATTAGCTGGGAATGATTTAATGCAGAATCATTTAAACAATCTAGTGCAGTCATTACTAACTGTCCATTATGTTAATGGCTTGGCAGTGATCAGTATTCAGCCAGGTTCCTGGGTAGGTTTTCAACCTCATGTCAAACTAAGGTCAGCTTGAATATTTCTACCAGCACTCCTGTCAAAAGTTTGACTGCAGTATCAATGTAGTCCTCTAAGAGGTGTTTTCAGTTCCAGCACAACTCTGCTTAAATCCAGAGAGGTCCTGTCCATAGCCAAAGTCGTCCCCTCAGTGCCCAAGTGCATCCCCTGGTACCAATGTGAATCTTTCAGTTCATGCTTGGAAGAGTGCTGGGACTGTCTTCTGGTGCCACGTGTGTTTCTGTGAAACACTTTTCCCAGTAAGAGGTTGTCAAGACTCACTGTGTGAGTACAAATGTACTAAAGAAATGATGCCTCATTTGGTATCGTGGGGGTCACTAAAAGCAGAAAGCAGGGAAGAACACATGAAGATCTCTGGTAATGTCTTACTCTTACACAAATGTATTTGGGATATATATATATTCTGACATTATGATGAATTGGAAACGAAGAGTGGGGGTACACAAAATATATCCAAGGACATTGGCAGAGCCACTTGTAATGTATCTGAGGATTTTAAAGGAAAATGAAAAATTTCTTGCACATGTGTCCATTCTAGTCTGCATCAGGAGTGGGAGGAGAGCAAATTTATTATCAGAGCCATCACTTAGGAGAAAAATTCAGTGAAGAATGGCATCACGGGCCTGTTAAACAAGGTGAGTTTTGTTACTTTTAGCTGTAATACTGCAGGTGGTCTTAGCAGGCAAAGCATGTGAAAGTCTGATGCCTCCAAAGTCTTCAGGCAATGAACTGAATTTGGTTGATAGGTTCTCTTTGTGTGAGTTTTAGTGTTGATACCAGTGAAAAGCATTTGACAGTTACCTCTGAATAAATTATTAAATGCATACCTTCATGAAATATTTTCTTCTGCAGAGCAGTTCATAAATAGAACTACCCAAACTTTCAGCTTTCTAACTTTCTATATCTTAAAACCCTATGATATTTAAGGGTCTGCTGCATGATCTGTTTTGAAAATCTGACCCACTAGGGAATGCAAAATAGAATTTCCAAATGAAAAGCCTAAAGTGAGAAGTTTAAGTTGAAACGTGAAGCAATGCTCTCTGCTCAACAAATAGCAAACAGTGCATAATGTTCCTTTTGTTGTCTTTGAATTTCAAGTAATTTCAAAACACATAAAATTTCAGCCATCCACCTTTATGTGATAACTTCACTGTGTTTCTAGGGACACTTTCATTCAAATGCCAGAATATGTTCTCTATTGTTAATCTGCACATATTTGAGGATTTTATACCTTCTCCTCCTCTCATGACTCCCCAACAGAATATCATTTTTGAAATTTACAATCCTTATTTACAAAGGTTTTTTTTTTATTTCCTTTCCTCCTGAAAAATATCCCCACCATACCCTCACTGAAACACAGTTCTTAATCCATTAATCAACACATTTTCTACTAGATACAGCAAATATTGACTTTTCATCTCTCAGTCCAGGAAATTTTAAACCTGTGGTGATGTAGTGTGATGGAAATTGGTCAACACTGTTTTGTCAATTACAAAATAAAAAAACCAAATTCCTGAATTTTCTAGGATCTCTGGATGTCTGTTGTATGTCAGAAGAGAAATCAGAAGTAGTACCAACAGCAGAGCTGCCAACATATGTAAACACCCAGCATATAAACAGAGAAGATCTATTGGCACTTAAGGCAGATGCTGAAAGTACCTTCAGTGGAACAGCTGAAGTAGAGGATGCTGAAGCAAGCAGCCCAGGAAAGGATCTGTTTGACATGAGTGAGTTCCCTTCCTATTCACTTCCTTTCTAACAAGTGACCAAACATGTTTATGCATTAGTTCCGTATAAAAAAACCTAGTTTTTTAATTTTCCAAATTTCACGTTCCTGGTGTAATTATGGTGAATTTTAGAATCCATTGTGATTTCATATTGGACTGAACTAAAATAAGGGTGGCTGAAGACTTGAAGTTAGTCTGTATGATATCTGAGTTAAGTTGTAGTCTATGTTATCCTTAACATCACAGGCAATTATGTCAGAAGAAAAATTAATCAGGAAGCTTGCCATACAGGAAAGTGAAGGAAGGTGAAGGTATGGATGGGTGGAGAATTATCTTCAGGCTGTCCTGTGAATATGTTATGAGGAAGTCAATGCATATATGAAAAGTTTGTGCCACAAGGAATCTAGCATGGAAATTATAGTACTGAGCTGCCTCTTCCTCTGGGTAGGCCTACTGTCCTATCTGTTCCAACTTTGAAGGTAGCTTTTCCTAGATTAGAGCCATTACCATAGCACCAAAACCATGGCTTAAGCATCAGCCATGGTTTGGTATTGGTGCTACTAATACACATTGTTTTCAGCCTTGAGAAGATACATAAACGGTGAAAGCATTTGATGCACTGAAAATTTTCTTCCTACCTCAAATAAATTGCTTATCCATGCTTTATTTAATTCAGTTCACATAATTAAAAGGCAGTGAGACAAAACAGTGCCTACAAATTATTTGTAAAATAAAGTATCTACATTTCTGTTTTTTTAGACAGATGAACCCATTTTCCTGGCATGTTTTTGCTGAGTTATGGCTCTACTTCCACAGCTTAGTGAGATGTTTGATTGAAAGAAAGGAGGAGGGAAAAAAGTTGAGAGAGTATCTACCTGTGAATATAAGTCTGAAATGAAACAAAATCCGCTGTTTGAAATCAGGGATGTTAACTCTTAGCAGCCATTGGAATATCAGAGAAGAGCACTATTAGAAAATGTGCCAATTAGCCCTAAGTTGGTGGTTTGTTGAGCTAAATGTGTAGTGGACTTCACGCAGACTCAGGTATAGTGAAGACATTTATAAGATACTTTTAATAATTGGCTGAGATATCAATTAGCTGCAACAGTACAATGTTTTTCCTATTTCTCTGACCTAAACTAGCCTCTCTGTGGCCCCATGCAAACAGGGCTGTGTACTCCTTGCATCTGAACAATCTATTTAGAGCTGGTGTATCGCTTCACCGTACCGCTCTCCAGATGTCCTTTTGTAAGCCCAGTAGGCACAGAAAAACATTTCTTTTTGATATGCACTGGTCGGCCAGATGAAGGTCTTGTAAGAGTAAATAGCTTCTGAGAGGTCAGCACGACATGTAATGAAGCATGACCTCTCAGAATGAAGCTATGACATATTTGCTATTTCTGTGAGACTGTTGGGATCCATAATGACACATCTTTCCACTCAGCTCTGCAGTTGCACTGAGTTCAGGACTTAGCTGAGGTTTAAAAGATGCTACCCCAAGGCTGATTTTAGCTAGGTAAATGATGTTAAATGTGTTAACCTGTGTCTGTTTTGCAAGGTTCTCTTCCTAGACAGAGGCTAATAGTAGGCTGAGTGTTAAGGGTGGATGTTCCCTTCTAGACATAGCCTTGGGCTGGAGACTCAGTAATGGATAATTTTTAAATGAATAAGTTGTTTGAGTAGAGACCAGATATGAGTATAATGACATTAGGTGCTCCTATTATGCAATTTATTTGAAATTAAACTGTCTGACATACCTAGAAAGACTGAAGGAGAGATTTGCCTGGTACCAGATTGTAGAAATACAGCTGTTGACAATAGCCACAACTGAAATAAACCAGTACCTTTCAAAAAGATCCTGCCAAGGTTCAGTCTGATTTTTATCAGTATCCTTCTGTGCATAACATACATTTTAAACACATTACACTCCTCAGTCTTAATATATTATATAAATCAATAAGTCTGTTAGTATATCTTCCCTCATTTTTTTCATAAAGAGAAGTGGCTGTAATGCAAAATAAATCCAGTTTAAAATGACCAGAATATCACCATTTTGCTGCATGATTTACCTCCGGATGATTTTGCTCTTGTTCCTATTTCCATAACCAGAACCATTTGAAGATGCTCTCAAGAATCAAACATCTGAGGATATGTTGAAGAAATCCACCCCCACGGGATGCAGCAGTCCTCCTTTATCCAGAGTAGCTGTGTGGACTGAAGCCGACGAGCTGAGCACAGAGCCATGGTATCAAGGAGAGATGAGCAGGAAAGAAGCAGAGCAGCTGTTGAAGAAATGTGGAGATTTCCTCGTGAGGAAGAGTACTACGAATCCTGGCTCCTATGTGCTGACAGGCATGCACAAAGGACAAGCCAAGCATCTCCTTTTGGTGGACCCAGAAGGAACTGTAAGCACTGACTAATAGATGAGGTTTCTGACTCTACACATTTCCTCTAAATGCCTTTAATCTTCTTTACAGCTTATTCACACCTTATTATAAGCACCACCTCATATCTCTGATGTGCCATCACATCTCTAATTCTCTCCCTGATGCCTAGCAGAAGACCTAGTGCATGATTTCTGCACATTGCAGGGAGCCTTAGGGACCTAATTCCCAAGCAAGTTCACACTTTGACCACTGCTGTGCAGTCTTGGTCAGAAGTGCAGCTAAGCCACTTCAGCATTCTTGCTAGAGGAAGGAGGTTTGGCTAGCCTGCATGCTGGAAATTTCCACTTGGCATCTCTGTTACCTAGGGTATGGACCAGGCCCTCTGTGTTTTCCTGCATGTATGCCCAGGGGAGAGCTGGGGTAAGCCCGTTCTATATCTTTGCTGCACAAAGATTCCCTCAGCTGATGGAAGGACCTTCCCCACAGAAGGATGGAGGGGGCACGGGAGCTCTAGTTTTCTGTAGCTGTCCTGTCCTGCTCCTGTGGAGGCATAATCTCTTCAGAGAGATTGAAATCATTGTCAGGAGTTTTATTCTTGGCTCCTGGTAGCTGCAAGTAGGCAACTCCTTTTCCTCTATGAAGGATAATGGACAACTTTAGATAATCAGCCCCAAGGTGAGTGAGAAACTCCCACAAGGGAGCTGGCCTGTTGGCATCTGAGCTGAGAAAGCTGTTGCAGAATTATGTCAGTCCTGCAGCATCTGTATTGCAGCAGTGAGGAACGTTCATGGTACTTGTTGCAATTAATTGCATTTGCCACATGAGGCCGGTCAAAGAATGGTTTTGTACTTTTGAGGTGCCAGCTGCCTTGTCCTGGCTTTGATGGGTACACCAGCCCAGGGGAGTGGCTCTACACCCCTTGAAGGCCAGCCTCCTTTGCTAAAATTTGCCCACAGTTTTGTGACTCCTGCAACAAGGAGTACACTAATTAGTACCAAATTAGTACCCTAATTCTCTTTCCAGCATAAATCCACAAATAACTGTTACAGGCTACTACAAGGGAAACACTGTGTGTGGCAAGTGTAGAAATGCTGTGTCCCACTGCTGCAGTGCTGCAGTGCTGACTGGCATGGAATACTCAGACTCTGTAGTGACTTCCAGGGCATTTTCTTCCTGCACAGATTGGAGGGACCCCCCATCTGTGCTGCACTGCCTCTAGTGCATCTCTAATTTGCTGATCTCCTTGGTTAGGGACCTGCTTGTTATCTGCACCTTCCCTCAGCCTGATTGTATCATCATGGCCCAAATGGCTCTGAAATGCCTTGCTCAGGAGGCACTGTTCCAGAACAATGATTTTCTACAACTGTAGTTAGTTACAGACAGCTGTGCTGTCTGTACGGTTTGTGGGATCCTGACACAGCTTCTGAGCAGCCCTATTTGCAGCTTGTCAAAGTGGAGAATCATCACTAAAATGCCAGTGAGTGGCCAGCCACCACAGCATGCCAGTGGCTTGCATTTTGTCTGCATGGTCTCAGCGGGGTTGTTCTTAAAGACTGATTCACACGAATGTTGCCTGAAAATTAATTTCACACACATTACCCAGTGACATGTAACAGGTCTTAAGGGTGTGTTCTCAGAGCAGAGTTAACTGCCCAGTTGCTTCTGCTCTCATTCAGCTAACAAAAAAGTAAAAAAGGAAAAAGAGATCCCTAATTCATGCTTAAAATGGAGGACTGCAGGATTTTTCTGGATTTAGAATTAGAATTCTGGTAATGGTAGAGCGTCTAACTTATGGTAAGAACATCTCAGAATACAGATAAGTAAAGTTACTGCTTTTTTAAAGTCATCTTTTCATTTTGAAAATATAGTTTGATTTTAAAGAAAGTGACATTTCAAAGCGGTATGCTTCAGAAATTGGGAGAGCCTGTTGGTTTCCTTCAGTAACATAATTACGTGTAGACTGACCAGAAGGCATCATATGCCATCAAAGTTATTTGTTTCCTTTTCTTTTTTACCCTGTGACATCGTGTGTTAAGCTTCTATCAATTTCTCCAGAACTTAATGTTGAAGATTGAATTATTTCAGCAGAGGTGTCCACCACAGCACAGCATAAGATGACTTTTGAAAGTTTTTACACCAGTTGTTCTCTCTTCCTGAGAATAGTTCAAGGAGAATAGACAACATTTCTTACTCAGCAGTGCTCACAGGTGTTTGCTTGGGGTAGTGTAGAGCCAGCCCAAAACAAAGTTTTGGTGCAACATGATGTTTGCTTGAGGTGGATCTGTGCTCTGCCTGTAGCAGCTGTATGTTTAACTCATTTGAAACATAGAAAGGAAATGTTTTTGAACATGTGGCTAAATAATTAAGAGTGCTTTGCAATATAGATTAGTCTTTGGCCTCTGATGATTTTGACTGTTTTATTCTGCAATATCAGTTTCCTCCTATCATGGGTGGAATATTGTATACCAGCATGATGCTGATGCAGAGAGCTGGGATGAGGGCTAGAAAAATTATTTTTCCTGCCCTGAAGTGTTTCAGTTCCAAAGGCACAGGGATGTATTGTGAAGCACAGGGCAAACCCAAGGAAAGCACATGTGGTGGCTGGACCACTTTCTAGGAAGGGAGTTTTTGAGTAGCAGAAGAAGAAGGTCTTAAGAAAAGCACAAAAATGCTGAGGTGCACAAAGAAGTTGGTTTCTGACGTATCTGGCACAATAGCTCTTTCTAATTAAAAAGGTGCAAACACCTAAAGGAAGTAGGTGGTCCCTTGAAAAAGAGAAATTGATCTAAAAGTCTGACTTACAGTGAAACAAAATAATGAACAGAAAGTTTTCAAGCAGACCTATTCAGAAAGAGTAATAAGAGTAGGCTTCTCCATGGAATTGCATGCAAAATATCTATTTGTTGAAAATAGATGGAGTAAGAGAGAAAACAGAAGCCACACTGGGTAAGTGCCAAATTTCCACCAATTTTGATGGAAGAGGGATCAGCCTCTAAAATATGATTTTGTAATTTTATTCTTAGAGAATTTTTGTGTGAAGTTAAGGGGAAAAGTACCTGGCTCTTCAATCCATCTTCTTGCTTCCTTTTTTTGAAGGTTCGTACAAAAGATCGTGTCTTTGACAGCATAAGTCATCTCATCAACTATCATCTTGAGAATAATTTGCCTATAGTTTCTTCAGTGAGTGAACTCTGCCTGCAACAGCCTGCTGAAAGAAAACACTGACTCCAGATAACTCTTTTAGTTATTGCAACTTGCAAGCTATAACTGGTAGATATTGCAGTTCTGAAAAGAAAATGTACATTAAGAAAACCACATATTCACATATTCATGTACATTTCACAAGTATGTTTTAAGAAGCCCCATTTCATATGGTACACTTGAATATTTTTAATGCTTTATGTGACATGAAATCACAGCAAAAGTCTTTCTTAAAAGTAATTTCAACAAAATTGTTCAGATTCTCTAATGTGAATGTTGATAGTGTATATACACATTATATATATAAATACAGGATATATTTATATTTTTCAAGTCAGTCTGTTGACAGTATAAAACTATCTTCTGTGCCATGTGTTTTTACCAAAAGAAAAATGACAAGTGTGATTGTTCAGATAAAAAAATAGAATTCAGCAGTCTCAATTTCTTGAGAAATTTAATATTACAAATCTTATTTCTGATTTTACCTAAGAAGCACAACTATGGGGATTAGATGGATTATGCTAGTTAACCATGGAATGAATCTGAATTCAGTAACTAGTATTCCAACTCAGAAATTTAGCATAAACTGTTTTTTAAAAGCGTTCTTCAGTGTCAGTGATATCAAAAGGATTTTATCTTTCTGACATCAAGTTTGAATTCTTATATGATGCTATTCAAAACATTTGTATCTTACTTTAGCGATGATTTGGTGTGATCTCTATGTGTATGAGGTGTGTGCTTTGATTTTTCTAATGATATTGTAACAGTATACTGTAACTTTAATTTATTAATTTCAGTGCTAAGGTTATTTGTAAGTAGTTCTCTGCTTATGGTGAAGATCTAGGTGTCCTTGAACTAACAGTCTCAAATGAGATGTTGCATACTGATTAGACAAGTTCAAATAACTTGTGTTTAATAGGCTTAATACAAGACGTACATGACTGTTCAAAGACATATCTGAAAAATCTTTTCTTCTTTTAAGCAGTGAAAACTATCTGAACTCGGTGTTCAGTTTTGCAAATGATGTCACTTGCATTTACTTGCCAAAGCATACCTTCATTTTGGCCTTCAGCAAGTGATAGGTATTGGAAATATACTGTTTTTCTCTAAAAATCAAGTTTAAGAAGTACACATACAATAAAGACACATTTCTGGCAGAAATGCCCTTGACTTTTGGTACTGGGAAATGCTTTAAGGGATGTTTGTACTGTTCACATTTAAGCATTATATATAAAGTTATTTTCTCATTCTATGAATCTTATTATGAGTCAAATTCAATAGACACAGTTCCTGTAAATGCAATGCTTGTGCCAGAGTCAAGATTTAGCCTTCAGCAATCCAAGGTCTTCTCTAGCACCGGTCTCTCAAATCAAATCTTCAGACTTGATTCATAAAAACTCAACAGGGTAAGTCTAGGTTAAGTGCCTGCCTACCCTGCAGTACACTTAAAGTTACATTTGGTTCTAAGAATTTGCTAAGTTTAAAAATTAGTCAAACCATTATCAAACTGACTGAAGAATTCACTGAGAATATATTAAGGCAGGACTACCATGTTAAAATTCTGAAATAACTTTCTTGGACCTTCTGCTTTTAATTATGGTGAAGCTGCAACTTGAAAGCTTGATTTTGAGTAATCTCAAAACTGAAAATTATTGGCACCTAAGACTGATCATGTAATCAGCACCTATGTAAAAATTCACTTGATTCTGTAATTTAGACATCCAGAAGCCAAACTAAGACATTAGTGAATCAAATGCTTGTGATTCATTTTACTGCAGATAGTTATTATCTGATATTTCTATGTCTGAATGGAAGCTGAGAGCAAAGGAGAGCAATTAAATGCTGCATTGCAACTCGAATCAGTATGGCACTGAGTTTAGTGGAATTCTTAAAATTTTGTTTTACTAGACTGGAAGTGGCAAGGAAATAGGAACAGGTATCCCAAAGTAGTATCCACCAAAATTACACTATTTGAGAGTCTGAAAAAAAGACTTTATTTATCCCTATCTCACCATATTCCAGTTTAAATTATCTCAGCTGCCACTTTTTTCATACATAATGCTTGTTAGTCCATGCTTCTAACCTTCCTGTAGCCATGTTCTGGAAAGTTTTCACTGTGATACACTACCTATAAGAGAAGGTGTCTTTTTTTCTTTGAATATTGCGTATCATTTCACTAAAAGTCTGCTGCATAATCCCCTGTGGTGTCTTCAAAAAGCCTACCTGCTTCCTGTCCGTTTTGGATTCCTAAATATCCTGGAAAAATGTGACAAGATTTGGGTGTATGAATTAAAGGCACTAAACACACAATGAAATAAATATCTTAAATTTTTTATCACTGTCCTAGCTGTAGCTTTAGTAACTTAGTAGCCACTTAGCTGCATGTTTCGGAAATTAAACCGGGAGTCAAAGAGACACAAAATGAAACAGCTTGACAGAAATACTAAATTTCCCAGACTATATTTCACAAGCTCTGCCTCCAGGGAGATGTGGCTATTTTGAGCTGCTCTGTCAGCACAGCCAATTTGCCCAGCTCAGCATCTCCACTGATGATGCAAAGGTTACAGATATCTTGTCTAGATACAATTTGGTCTGAGATGGCAATAGTGCATTGCACTGCGACAGTGCCCTGCTGACACGATGGGCCAGCAGATCCTGTCTGGCCACCTGTGAGGTTACAGAGGCTCTTCTACATCACTGGGAGCCACACAGTCTCAAAACTGTCCGGGAAGGAAGAGCATGTGTGCCACTCAGTACTCCATCTGTGGATCCTGCCATGTTTTTCTGTCCCTTTCACTCTGGTAGATTTGGCTTTCCCCTTTACAAAAAGGGCAAATAAACGATAAAGCTATTTGTATAGCAGCTCCAAAACAGTTGTCATTAGAGTCAAAGACCATTTTAAACTGATTTCAACAAGAACTAATTGAACCTGTTAGAGTGACTGAGCTCACTTCTGTGAGGAGCCAACACTGTCACCAATTTAAGAGATGTAAAAGTAATGAGCTGGATATAAATGCTGAGAAGTTAGCTGAAAACATGACAACTGACATCATAATAATGTGAGTCTTTTAATGTCCACCTTTGGTTTGGAGTCCCTCCATATTTTTTTGTATGCAATCTCAAGGACTAGACACTTGCTTGTGGTAATTCAGAATCATGACTTCAAGAAGTGGGATTTTACTGAAAGAAAAATATGTCTAGACTCAACAGAAATCACTGAGATTAGGGGATATTATAGTATCTTTTGTTGTTTTTTCCAACAAATAGCAGAGAAGCCAAAACTGGAACTCTAAATATCCTGCAAGACTGTCTACACTGGTTTTGAGTGCTATCTGATTAACAGTTTTGATTTCAGTTGTGTTGCAACTATAGGAACTAATGACAATAAAAACACATTCAATGCCTTTAAACAAAGAACATTTATATGTGAACCAAATGGTTTTGATTACTTTTTATTGCAGATCTAGACTAATTATTAAGTTTAAAAAATTCATTTAATGTTGCTGAGAGTGATAGGCTGGATATCTAGGTACAATCATGTTCCCAAACTTTCAATTATTTCAGATGCTTCAGAAGCAATGAAACCTGAAAATGCAGTTTGAAAACTGAATTACCTTCTGACAATTGGGAGTTTGCTCAAAGTAAGAGGAGTCACAGCTTCCCTTTCCTTATGCAAGAAGAGAATTTTCAAATTAACCATGCCTAGCTGGTAACCATATGAGAAGATGCAATTTCCATGGCTTAATGCCTGCCTTTTTGCCCAGTTATACAATTGTTTCACTCCATTTCCCTCAGGGTTCACAATGGGAGGTAACACTGGTTCTGCCAAAACCTGTCTGCCAGACATTCAATAAAAGCTTGAACAAAGGTCTTAGTCCTGGGACCAAGACTTGAGTGCAAAATGTGCACTGTCACTGGAACAAAATGTTTAACAGTCTGGTAAATATCACCTGCCAGCACGGAATTTTCTATAGGCTGTATTCATACTTTTTCCACACTGTGGAACAATATACTCTCATTTCTTATCACCATGGTCCTCAGGCATCATGTGCAGTAAGATGAGGAGAATTAAAAAAAAATTATACTGCAGTGTGATTGCTGCTGGCACATCAATGCCAGATGCCAGCTATAATGCATTAATAATAGAATTGATGCATATTCAGACATTTGTCAGTAGATTTAATAACCAGCAAAGTTTTGCACCTTCTAGGAAATTTGCAGTCATAAGAGAGATATTTGGAACTTGTGAATATTCTGAAAAAAGCTTACAAATCCTGCTTTCAAAACTTTGTTCTTAGCTTCCAATGTCTATCCAAAGTAAGTGGTAGAACCAAGAATTTATATTAAGTAAACCATAATCCATATTTGCATAAATGAAGTCTAAGCTGAAGTAAGAGACATACTTCCCTTTTTATCTGCCTGACAGTTTCAAAATATGTCTGCATAAAGTCTAAATTCAGACATACCTTATTGCACTGTCAAAACCACTTTGACTCACATGGTCTTTTTTGCCCAAGCTGAGGTTTGCATCCTTCACACATCTATGTGTGTTCAAAGCTGTCAAAATGTGAGTGAATTGCCACTTAATTCTCTGTGATCAGCTGGACTGATACAGCATCTGTGGACCTTGGGCATATCTGCATTGGATGCAGCTGGAATGAGGGCAGGCCGGTGGAAAAGACAACGTGGACATACAATCTGCCTGCAGTTAACCAGAGGCTTGGATAGAGAGTGAAAAGCTGTTTGGGAGAGAAAACTTCAGGGATAAGAAATGTGAAGCCTGGAAACATGAGCCAGTAGGCATTTAAGCCACTAATGAGAATAGAGGGCTGTTGCCAAATTATAAACATGCTAATTGGTTGATAGAGTTAAAGCAGAACCTCTGGGGATACAAAGCCTACTGCTCATCTCTTATTGAGACATTTATGTTCACAAGCCCTGATCTGTCCCTCTGCACACTCCAACATAAACAGCTCCTAAAGCTTCCAGGGAGAAAATGCAGGGGTTTTTCTTTTTTTCTTTGTCTCAGAAAAGGGGATAAGATTTCAGAGCTACACATTTCCAGCAAAAGCACTATAAAAAGAGTGTTTAAACTTTGACAACACAACAGGTCATGGAGACCAAAGAAAGAAAGAAGCTAGAACTAAGTGACTCATTCTGCTACCCCACTGTGTAAGAGACAGTGTGGATGACTCAGAAAACAAAGGTAGCCTCAGAACTTGAGATTAAGATGCAGATTTACACTTTATGTAGCTATCATGAAGATCAAATAAAGTTCAGGTCAAATGAAAGCTTTTTCCAGCAGTCCTTTTTCTTCCATGAGGAAAAAGACACCAAACACATCCAGGCATACATTAATTCAAAATTAAGTGAAATTTTCTATTAAGTGAAGAATGTGAAGATTATAATTAGTATATATTTGTGTCCTTTTTGTCTGGATTGGTGTGATAACTGCTTCTCAGTAAAGTCCTGCAGAGTTAAAACTTGGAAGAAGCTTGGTTTCTTCTTTCGAGGTAAATGTTTTTCTTTGCATTGTGTTGGCAGCAGCAACAAAACTAAAAAGTGACTATTTTGCTGTAAAAGGGAGTTTTATTGTACAATTGTTATTTATTAATATTTATTACTTTTAGAAACATTTTTAACTGAGAATTGCAGGAAAAATAATGTATGTGGAAATATTGTGATAATTTATATTCCTAACCACTTTTGTGAATCTCAAGTCTTTGCCTCTCTGCTGACTGTGATATTTTAGCTATAGAGACAAATTTTGTCTCTGAGGAAGTCCTTGAGCAATGTAGTTTGGAATATAAGTGTCATGCAACTGTTTTCTGATTATTCAGTTTGTATATGTTTAACCAAAGTAATAAAACAGTGAGCACTATTACTAGACTGAAACGCATACAGAGTGGGCTTGAGTCTATTCTCTTATCGTCAGGTTTTTTCATGAAGTCTGTTTGCTGGGTTTGGGGTTGGACTTGGGTTTTTTTAATTGACCTGAAGGAAGGTACATTTTGTAGCAGAATGTGTGCCATTCCAAAAGGTTCACCTGGATGCTGAATATTAGTAAGTGAATCAGTTACTCAACCCAGTAGAATCAGGGATGGAAAATGTCAGAGGACCAAATGGCACATGAGGAGCTGGACCTCAGCTGCACTGGCCTTACACCACCCCAGGAACTCCACGTACTTTGACAGAGACAACACGTGTTTATTTTCAACAAATACTATTTTCATGAATGCATGTAAGCATTAATACAGGCCCTCCTTCTGAGCCAGATGATGCCGTGTCCTGGAAAGGCAGCTTTCCTGCTTGGCACACTGAATAGGTGAGAAGAATAGTCCACTGTTTCTGTGGAGAGTGACTGCAAGGACAAGAGCAGCCACTTGGTTTACTGTGGAGAGGACAATGTCTCCATGTCAGCAGGAAGCTTAGCTGTAATGAGCTCTAACCCTAATCCTCTTCCTCCACTGACCATATGTCTTCCTGCAAAGGCCCTTCCTTCCCTTTTGGACAAAAGCTGAGCCTGAGCATGCCCTGTGAGGTTATGATGCTCTTGGGGAGAAGAAATGCAGCTCTGAACGCATCAGGGGCACCTGCAAACTCTGCATGCCTCTGCATGGTATCTCCAGCCCTCTTCAGGTCCTGGAGGGGCCTCAGGGCAGCAGCAGAAACCCCCAGCCACTGACTCTGGCCACACGAAGGGAGTGCCTCCAGGCCCAGCATGGCCTGGGCTCCCGTCTCCTGCTGGGAGTGTCCCTAGTTGTGCTGGCAGATGAAATGTCACCTGCAGGTGAACACCAGCACATCTCTGCTCAGAAGCACCCACTCGCCCACTTTTAGGACCCTAGCTTTTTGGTACCTGGCACTTTATGCCCAGATGTATTTTCCATTTCCTTACTAAAGCAGCTGGAAACAAGCCTTGAAGGCAGCACAAACCTTCACTAGTCCCTTCTTGCAATATCCCTTTCCAGGGAGCAGCCATGCCTAGCATAACTGGAGCAGACAGCCCTCCAAGCAGATAGGCCGAGGGGCTGACCCCACTCCCAGAAAGCAGGGACAAAGCCTTCCTCCAGCCCTAGGGAAGGCTGCACAGCACTCACAGAATCATGTAATATCCTGAGCTGGATGGGGTCCATCAGGATCATCAGGTCCAACTCCTGGCCCTGTGCAGTACACCCCAAGAATCACACCATGTGCCTCAGAGAGTTGTCCAAATGTTTCTTCAACTCTCAGGCTTGGTGCTGTGACCAGTTCCCTGGGGAGCCTGTTCCAGTGCCCAATGACTTTGTGGGTGAAAAACCTTTTCCTGATATCCAACTGAAACTTCCCGACTCAGTTTCATGCCGTTTGCTCAAGGTCTGTCACTGGTCATGACAATGAAGAGGTCCCCTCTCCTCATTAGGATGTTGTAGACCACAATGAGGTCTTCCCTCAGTCTCCTCCAAGCTGAAAAGACACGATGCAATTGCTCCTCACACAGCTTCCCCTCCAAACCCTTCACCATCCTCATGGCCTTCTACTGGATCTTCTCCAATAGCTTAACGTCTTTTTTATATTGTGGTGCCCAAAACTGCTCTCAGGATTCAAGGTGAGGCTGCCCCAGCGCAGAGCAGAGCAGGACAATCCTCCCCCTCGCCCAGCTGGCATCCCCTCCCTGATGCCCCCTGGGACATGGTTGGCTCAGCCCTCCTGGCTGCCAGGGCACTGCTGACTCATATTCAGCTTGCCACTGAGCAGGACCAAGTCCCTTCCACAGCTGCTCTCCAGGGCCTTATTTTCCAGCCTCCTGTTCCCCAGTCTATACGCACTGCCAGGGCTCCACCATCTGCAGAATCCAGCACTTGCCCTTGTTAAACTTCATACAGTCAGTGATTGCCCAGCTCTCTAAATGGTTGAAGCCTCTCTGCAGCGCCTCTCTGCCCTTGGGGGAGCTGGCAGCTTCCCCCACTGTAGTATCGTCAGTAAACTTACTTAGTATTCCCTTGAGTCCTGCATCCAAGTCATTTATGAAGATGTTGAAGGGCACAGGGCTGAGGATGGGGCTGGATGGAACCCCAGAACCCCACCAGTGACAGGTCACCAGTCTGATGTCACCCCATTCACTGTAACCCTTTGTGCCTGACCCGTAAGCCTGCTCACCCATCACAGGATGTGTTTAGCTGTGTTTTGGAGATTTTCTCCAGAAGGATTCTGAGAGAGACATTATGAAAAGCTTTCCTAAAACTCCAAAAGATAACATGAACTGGCTTCCCTAGATCAACAAGTGGGTTACATTGTCATAGAAGGAAATCATTTGACAAGCAGGACTCTTCCTTCTCATAAACCTGTGCTGGCTGTGACTGATGACTGCATTGTGTCCAGGTTTTCAATACCTCCCAGAATAATCTAGACCATGGCACTGAAATGAGACTGACAGAGCTGTAGTTTCCAGAGTCCTCCTTCCTGCCCTTTTTGAAACTTGGGACAACATTCTCCAGCTTTCAGTCAGCTGGGACACCTCTGGATTCCCAAAACTCCTTGAAAATCATTGAGAGGTTTTGCAATGACATCAACAGCTCTTTGAGGATTCTTGGATAAATCCCAGTAAGGGCCCACAGATTTGTAGGGATTCAGCTGGAGCACTAGGTCCCACACAATTACAGGGTCATCTGGGAGTTGATCGTTCTCAGAGTCATGGTCCTCGAGCTCAGGGCACTGACACCCCTCTGGTCTGTCACCCATGTTGAAGACAGAGACAAAGAATGTGTTAAACACCTCTGCCTTGTCCATGCCCCTGTCTGTGAGGTGACCATGACTATCAGCCTCAATGGGCTGATTTTATTTCTAAGCTGCCTTTTGTAATTGATATTGAAATAACTTTCTATCATTCCCCACATTTCTAGCAGCTTCATCTCCAGTTGAGCTTTGACCACATGAATTTTCTCTCTGCATTGGCAAACAGCATCTCAGTATTCTTCCCATGACACCTGATCTTGCTTCCACTGGGCACACACCTTCCATTTTAGTCTCTTTTCCAAGAGAAGATCCCTGCTCAACCAAGCCAGCCTTCTGCCTCTGGAGTACTGCTTTCAGGCACAACACCCAGAGTCTGAACGAATGTTTTCCACAGAAGGCCAAAACCTTTTCAATTCTTTGAAAAATGACTGCTAAGTACTTGACACCTTTAGTTCAAAGGTTTGAGATTTTTTTATTAGAAGTTTTCAAAATGTTTCTGGTACCTAATGAGTTGAAAACACTCTGTAAAGACTATTGGCAATAAAAGACTCATGGAAAGCAGACTGTGAAAACCTTTATTTTCTTCATAGGTGGCTGGATTTGTATTTATTTCATAATCCATAACCAAAACAAATATTCCAATTCATGAAATAGTATGAATGAAATGTTAGTGTCTTTGTAGCCTTTGCTCCATGTAAAACCAATTGGACAGGAAAACCTAATTCAGTTTCCTGTATGCTCAGATCAGCCGAGATGATAAAAGGCTTAGATTCTGAGATGTGTTTGGAGCAATTTTCTAATACTTTAGGGTGAAAAAAGATATTCTCCACCTTTTTCCAGCTTCAAGGGTATGTCATCTTCCTGGCTGGTTAAGGTCCACTGCTGTTAAACCCTTGACTTGTCCTAATTTAAAATTCTGCTCGGAAATCTTCCACAATCTACGGCTTATCTAATACTTCCCAATGGGATGGACTCACTGAAGATTGTATTGACAATAGTTTTTTTTCCCTTCAGACATAAATACTTTGTAAATTATATTTGCAGTGTCACATGTGAAGCCATGAATCTTAGAAACCTGCTTCAAGTACAGCAGGGTAGTGAACTAAAAAAATATCCCCACAGCTCCAAAATAAGAGAAGGAAATCAAACTAGATTGAAAGGGTTTTGAACTTGCAAGCAATCACATAGCCTTTAACAGTGGAGTTCTTTGCATTACTTGTACCTTGCACCAATACTGACAATAGCTAAGGCAAGAACACAGATGTTAAACTCACTTTTATGTACATTTTCTTGGACTTTGGCCATTAAAAAATTTTATTTTTCACCTATACAGTAAGAATCATGTAACATCCTTGACATGAGGGTTGGTGTGGGTTGAGCCACCATGTTTTCTTAAACCATTGTGTTCCTAAGGCCTATCTGTTCTACAATAGCAAAGAAGCTGCCACATGCCACCACTGTGGGAACTAACACAAGTATACAAATATTTTAGATTGCAGTTTTAAAAGCCACAACTTCAGGGAAGGACTTCCACAATACAGCGCAATAGCAATGTAAAATCTAAAAACCTAATCAAGCCATGGCAATGCAATGTCACCAGTTCTATTTCTCACAAAGCTACAGAGCCTGCAGCCTGTATCTACAATCCATATAGTTACACAATGTTTAGCTTGGTTTAGCTTTTTCTTCTTCTCTAAGTGCACTGCTTTTCAACATTTTTGGTAGAAATTATTTCATATTTACTACTCTCTTTCACAGTTATTTAATTGAAATACAATTCTTCTTTGTTCTTATACACTTTTCTAACAGCATAAAACATTTACACACTGTTAATTTGTAAAAGATAATCACAATGCAAACCTCTATATTTAAAAGGTTTTTGCTACATACAATACACAACTTATACATGTACTTATATGTACTTGAGAAGAGTCTAATGCTGCTGCTTTAAATGATTAAGACCAGAGTAAAGCTAAGGATGGGCTCTTTCAGGCCATTAAAAAAGCCTCAACTACTTCTGATTGTGCATAAGGCAAAGTGTGTTTTGAGACATTAAACACAATTCTTCAAAAGAGCCCAATAAAGTTAGATGTATACATTCTTACTGAGACAATGGGAACTTGTCCCAGTATTTCCCATCAAACTCCACTGAAGCCTCCAGCCATAAAGCACAACCGATGGAAGTACCACAGACCTCTTCCATGGGGACCTGAAACCAGATGTCTGCAAAGTCTTTACTGCTCCAGGACTCAGGGAACCCGTCTGACACACAACACCATCCTGTACTCAGGCTGGTAAGGCAGTGACGAACTACAAAGCTGTTTTCAGCTTTCTCTGGAACAAGCTCTCAAAAGGTCAGGGCTGGGGCTCCAGGTCTTCCAAACTAAATAAACCTTCCTTCCAGATCCAAGGCAGTGTCAGGTATAAACAGAGATACACCCTTTATCATGATCCTGTTGTACCGCATCTTCCCTCTTGTATCTGCACAAGTGTCTGCACATGGTAGAAACATAGGGTCCCACAGACAGAAAATGGGACATTGTCCCACTGACTAAGCTCTCCAGGGAGAATTTGTAACACAATCCCATGCTGTGGTAGGGCCTGGAAAGGAAAGAAGGAACTCCACAGGAACCCACTGTGGTTCATTGCTTTCTGAAATGATACATCTCTGTTTCAGAACTGAAGGATCTCAGCTTAGGTAGTGCATTCACAATGTACACAGGTTTACATAGGCTGGACATACATTTTTAAATATATTGAAAATAGTAAGCAAAAATATATGCATTGAAACAGCACATACACTTGTTACACATGTATTGAGGGGTCACATTTTAACTACTTTAAATAGCAAATATATATCCTCTCTCAACGGTTATTTACTACTGCTTACTAAAAATATGTTGTGAAATGCCACCGTGACAACTGTCATGTTGTCTTTCACTAAACATGAAAAGTTTGAATAACAATGGAAAAAAAATACTGCATTGATATGACTTGTTAAAGTTTCTGACAGTTAAAAGCTATTACTTCATTTTAAATATCCCCATTGAAACGCATCTATTTGTACAATTAGTCACACTGTATACTGCAATACAATGTTGAGCATGTTGCAAACTTTTACCAATCAACGACATTTTAATGAGAAATTGTACAAATATACAGCTATTTATACCACATACATATAAGGCCATTAACACAACAGCAAGATACATACAGAGAACTATAATCACCAACTTATGTAATGAATTACTCTCCCAGCTGGCAAAAGTTGGGCTCATCTTCCAATCATCAGCAGTCTTTAGTGAATGCTGAAGTTTCTAACAGGTTTTAGTGATGTCTTGCAAGATCAGGAGGTGCCAAATGAAGCCTTAGCATGCAACGCCATTGTGGCACGTGATGTCCTTAGCTGTGCATGGACTCTGTCCCGGCCGCCGGGTAGCATGAAAGGCTTTTTCTGAACCAGGTGTGTCACTGAATGAACACCCAAAGCAAATGATTGTTGATAAATAAGTCCTCAAAGTTAAATAAATGGTTAGTGTTTTCCCCTGTGACTGAAGTGCATGAATATTTAAACTACACTTGTAGCTTAAACCTAAAAACCACAGAAAAGTACTTGTCTTGAGCAGTTCTTTACTTACAGAAGTTTCCGTTGTGAAATGAAGATTCATTTTTCTCAGCAATACATGAGGGAACATTTATTGGTGGGAAGTCTTCCTTTGGCTTCTGGGTATTGCTGCTGCTGGATTTACTTCGACTGTGATCTGGAGTAGGCTGAATAGGCAAAGATCTGGCCACCTTGGATTTCACCAGGCAGCCACAAACAAGGCGAAAGAAAGCCCGACGCATTTCCTTACTGGCCAGGGTGTAGATGATGGGGTTCATTGCGGAATTGATGACTGCCAGAGCAATAAACCAGTGGGCTTTGTACAAGATGGAGCATTCCTTAACTCTGCAGGCCACGTCGATGAGGAACAGGATGAACAGTGGAGACCAGCATGCAATGAAGACACTAACAACGATCACAACAGTCCTAAGGAGTGCCATGGACCGCTCTGAGTTATTGTGGTTGGTGACATTACGGCTGCTGGACTTAACCAGTATGTAGATACGGGCATAAAGGATGACAATGGCGACCAAAATGGCTATGAAGATACTAATGCAAAACACAACATACTTCTTGGAGTACAGAGGCAAAATTGTTGAGCAATCTGGTAAGTTGTTTATACAGTTCCAGCCGAGGATGGGGAGGGCACCCAAGGAAATTGAAATAAGCCAGCATGTACCAATGAGAAGGAACACTCTGTATTTTTTATTTGCGTCGTAAGGCCTCATTTTAATCATGGTCAAATGCCGCTCAATAGCTATCGCTAGCAAGCTGAAAGTGGAGGCTCCCAGGGCAACAAACATGCTACCTTCCCTAATGAACCAGATTGTGTAGGACAAGCTCAGAGTTTTCTTCCCAGACATAAGAATGTTTACTTTGTAAACAATCCCAGCTAAAAGATCACAGAGAGCTAGATTGCCAATAAAAAAGTACATGCGGTTGTGAAATTTATTGTTTTTCCATATGGCAATCAGCACCATCAAGTTTTCCAGGACTATGAAACTACATAGGATCAGAAATGAAATAGTGGGCACGTCTATTTTATCAGTTGCCTTTTCCCTTAAAATAAGTTTTCCTGTGTAATTATAATGCAGTGCAATCAGAGAGTCCACCTCTTCATTTCCTTGAGGGCTGACAAGAGCATCAGGTGGCATGGTAACTGCTGCCATCATTTGTTTCCTGATGGATGCTGGACTTTTTTCCTTCAGTATCACGAGAATATAGTTCCAATAATTTTCCACAAGAGGGAGATCAAGCCACGTTCCTCCCAATGCTCCTCTGGGCAAGCGTTGTGTATCCCCAGCTCCAGCAAGCCTTGCATATTAATTCAGGAGAGTGGCTCTCAAACCAGGCTCTGAAAATAAAATCAACAAACGCAACATAAATATCACTGTCTTCCCATGTCACCCAGTGCTTAAGCTGCAGCATATACCCAGGAGCCAGGGGTGAGGGGCTGTGATTGATGGGGCACCAAGGTTGAGCACTGCTGCCTGCCTCTCACGGTAGCTGTAGGTCAGCCCAGACACAGCCTGGATGCAGAAATATGAGGGTGATACAGTGAACTGCTCAAAAGTGTTTCCTCCCTAAACATTTCCATGCTGAAAAACACACCGAAGAGCCATGAGGATTGGCACACAGACCCAGCAGGCCCCAGTGTGCACAGCAAGCAGCTCACTTCCTCTCAAAAAGACTTAAGGGTACACGGTATTATGAAAACACCACCCAACCATCACTGCCTCCACAGCAGCAGGGCAAACTATGCTTTCTAAGCTTGTTCTTGTTTGCCACGCAGACCCAAGGTAGGAAAGACCCTGAGAAAGTTGGTGTCAAGTCTTGATGAAAGTGTGCACATTGCCAATGCCTAAAATAGCTTCCTCCAGTTCATGGTATAATTTTATGCTATTTACAACTGAGAAGATTCACTGAAAGCCAGTCATCATAAAGTCATTCATACTTCCCATTCAAATTAGTTGGATTTCTGCTACTTTTTTTAAGATAAACATTGCAAGTCAGATTTTTTGTAAGTATTGTTTTTCTTTTTAGTTAATTTTTTTCTTTTGCATAGGTATACGGGACATATATTTAATCTTCTCAGTTTCTTTAGAAAATAAAAAACAGTTACACCAGATTTGTCTTTCTCAGAAATTCTGATTTTCTTAAAGTGACAACTTAGATTTACTGCAACATCTTCCCATGGACTTAGAGGTTCTATTTTCCAATCTATCTCTTTTTCCAATAAATATCAGAAGAGATCTTCACAGTAAAAATATCAGAAGATGTCAGAAGCACTTACTGTGTTATAGAAAATGTTTCAGTTCAGTTGCTGCATACTCTAACAACAATCAGTGCTCATGCCCCAAATGTATGCACTGAGGATGAGCAAATAACCAATTTTTCACTTTTCTAAGAAAACAAGGATGGGGATGAGGACAGAAATTGCTTCACGTGAGCCAAATTTGCAACTTTTGGGGGGG
>VZTZ01026999.1:58684-79788 GCA_013400955.1 Drymodes brunneopygia
CGCGCGTAATTTGCTAAGTGGTGGGGGGGGGGGGGGGGAAGGTATGAAAAAAATTGTCCTAGATAGGAGGACACTTCTCATGGACCCAAAATTAAATAACTTCGCTTAGGGAACTTTTTAAGAGCTAGAATTCCTGACCATAACGTTTTTTTACTCAAGGGTCATGAGCATTTTCCAAACACATTAAAGACACTTTCAAAGGACAGGTATCAAGGGAAGGAAAGATGGAACAAGAATATCTTTAAGGTCTCTTCCAACCCAATCCATTCTCTGATTTTATGATTCTATATACAGGTTTCTTAAGATCAGAAAAATGTGTGAGCCACTGCTGATCCAACAGATTGTTTTGAGCACTTGAGAAGTCAGGGATGCATTTTCAAGCATCTTCTGAGGATGAGAGGAGAAGCAAATCACATCCCAGAGGAAAGTAAAGGAGTTTAAAGGGTGATACTCTATTTTCCCACCCTTCCTTTTCCTTGATTCCCTCCTTAGAAGTCATCTGATAAAAGCCTACAGTGAACTGGCATGAATTCTTTAGTACATTCAGGATGTTCTAAAATTACTTTCTGAGAAAATAATGTGGTGTTTGCCCATTGTTATTTTCCCATTCTAGTTCATAGGTCCAAACTACTACAGTTGAAGAGGTCCACTGGGAAAGACATCCACAAAACACAGCTGCTGCTTGGTGTCCTTGGTCCTTTTTCACTCTGAAGATGACAGCAACCACCTCATTCCTTTCCCAGGAGCTCAACTGGGCCCTTGAGCTGATCAGTTCTTGTCTGAAGCATGGTAACAGTGAAGCTCTCAACAGAAAAGCTTCACCTCAGCTAAGGTTCAGTGTAATTGTAATTCAGTTACAATCTGCGCACTGTTATCACATTAACTGTCACAGTCTTTCATTGTATTGGCTTATAACAAAATCCCACTGTGTCCATATGAATTGCAAGTGCTTTCCACTGTAAAATAAACAATTACATTTGACTAGAAAAGTATTTGTTATTAATAGTTCAACCAGCAATACTCACCAGACCGGCTGATGACTGCCTGAGAGAATAATATTCCTATCATTTAAGAGCACCACATGCAACAAAATAAATGTTTCTTTAAGTCATTTTCAAGTGAGTTATCACACTCATCTATCAAAGGGCAAATACATTTCTTTCTGTGAAGAAAATTATATGCCAGACATAGGAGTTTATCAGCTACAACTCAGCAGATATAAACTGTCATGACTCTACTAAAGGTAATGGTGCTATACCAGTTCCCCTAGCTGAAAGCAAGGATGATGCACTCAATCAGCAGAAATCATACACCTTCTGCCACTGTTAGTAATTACTTCTCTTAAAATTGTTGTAGCAAACGTAGTATCACAAAAGTAAATCTTTGCCTCTGACAAGCTAGTAAGAAGACAATGAAAGTTGTAATATTATTATTTACCAGGACTCTCACTGGATATCACGCACAAGACATTTGAAAGTTAATATAAATAATGTAGTAAATTAGAATTTATTTCCAAGTAATATCCATCAGCCATAGACTTCTTTTGTTTACCTTCTGCTTTGTAGCAAGTAATTCAGAAAGCACATTCTTTCTATAACAATTAGAAAAATTAATGTTGGTTATGCATTACAATAACAAGAAAGTGACAAGCCAGGCTCAGGATAACGTGTCACTGCTTTGTGACAGCTCAACGATTTACTCCTCAAAACAAGTTTGCCCCAGTCACATACCAGCTGCAAAGTATGGACCTCAGTTCAAAATATTTGAAAAACAACCTGAAGAACCTGTCTGTGGCATGTTGCTTGCCCAGCACTGCCATGGTTAGATACCTCAGCATCCCAAACCACTGGAAATGAGTTTTATTTCCTCTAGAGCAAAGCAGAGGACCCCTATTGCTGCACCACCAGGTTCCACTAGAAGGATAAACTTCTTTGCAATCCAGGGGCAATCTGGCTGCACTTCCTCATGGATGTGCTGGCTAAAACAGTGATTGTTAAATTACCAAATTAAGGCAGTGGTACAATGTCAAGAACCACAGGCATGCTCAGGACAATTCAGCTGCCTTCTCCAGCATTTGGCCGACCTTTGTTGCCCCAGCTCCAAGGATGGAGAGAGCAGCTGGGGTCAGCTGTGAGAACCAAGATATCCCCCATCCTGTGCAATCTCCTCACCCACTGGCATACTTTGGGGTTTCTCCAGTGAATAATGTGTTCTCCTGCAGAGGTCAAGGATCCTAGCAGGGTCAAACACCCTTTCAAATTAGAGCAGGGGCTCTTTACTGTGGATCACATCTCTTGGATCCACCAGTGTCTGTATGGTCCCTCTGCCACACATGCCATGAAAGAAGCAATGCTGTGTGGAAGGCCACAAGCCCTTGACCTGCCCTATGGCAAGGCACAGCTCCTCGTCTTCTCCAACTGAACCACAAAGTGGTACAGGTAGAAACTCAGGGTCATAGCTCTCACTGGCTCCCCTGGCCTGCAGCTTTCCCCTGGGAATACATAACTCCTAGCGCCAGGAGGCAACAGGGAACCTGTGATAATGGGGATACCAAAACCCTTCAGCAACCATCTCCCTGCCGTACATCTCCACTCCCTGTTTCCAGTGGGCTCTCTGGTTACAAGTCCCACAGGGAGCTGAAGGCTTTTACCATCTCATGAGTCACTGGGCACTTTTTATCTAAAAGAAATAAGAAATTTCTCTATTCAAAAACTGAGCCAAACTGTTCTTAATTTTCCTGAAGTCAAAGCAACAATTGAGAATAAAGTGAGCGTAGGACTTGACCTTCTGCAACCTACTTTTGCCTGCAGAAGAACACATTCAGTACACTCGTATATTCAGTTGGAATCGTATTTTCCTGTTTTCCAAATAGCCACAAACAGACTTGACTAAAGAAACCTGATGCCCCTTCACCACCACCACCACCACCATCACCACCACACACGCTGCAGTTCTCCCTTCTCTTCCATGTACAACAATATGCTTTGGCCAAAAAAGAGAATTTTAAAAAATGGCAAAGGGAAAGACAAGAACGCAAATCTGAAGCCAAACTTTTTTATACTTTATGTATCTGTTAAAAGCCTTTCCAACTGAAAAGTAAACACATGCAATTTATCAGGCACACCCTGGTAGTCTCAGTAACAGAAAGGGCTTTTGAGAACAGCAGCACATTTCAGTACAGATATCCACTGAAGTTAAGCTGTGCTAGATACAAATGAAGTTTAGACAGTGAACATCTGCTGCAGAAAAATGTCTTAGACAACTCAAATAGACTTATAAAAGATTTTTTCTGAAGTGAATGTGCTGGCAATTTACAGCCTCAGAAAAACAAACAGTGACTTTCCTTGGCTTCAAACTTTTAGACATCACTTTGAATTTTGTAACACCGAGTAGCATACACGTACACCTAACAGGGGAGCTCCCGGATGGTTTAACTCGTGATCGTTAAAGGGAAGGCATTTTGACTTCTTCCCCCGTCTCCGAGCGCTCTCGACCCATTCCCCCCACTCCAAACTTCAGTAATTGTTCTCAAATTTCCATTAGCGCTGCGACCTGAGCCTTCTGGGGTGACAAACATCTTGTTTAAGTTACCCGACGTGTCCGCGGCGTGACGGTCTCACACAAGGAAGGAACANCGCCGCCCGCAGCCCGGATACCCCCGACGGACCTCCCGACCGCCCCTCCGGGCTTTTCCCGGTCCCCGCGTCCGCCTGCCCTCGGTTCCTGCCTCCGGCACGCTGCTCCCGCGCCGCCGTCGCCGCCGGACAGGCTCCGCTCCCCGCTCCGGCGGCCCCTGCCTTCCCCCGTCCCGTCCCGTCCCGTCCCACCACGCCTCACCCCGCCCCTTGCCCGCTCACCGTGCCCCATGCCCGGCGGAGCAGTTCTGCAGGGCTGGGTGCTCCCACCAGGGCACGGCCGCGGGGCTACCGGCGGTTTTAATGCTGAACGGCGTTTCGGGCAGCCGGCGTGAAAGTGTGAGGCGGCAGAGCCCACCGCCGAGCATTTATAACGTCCAGAAGAATGCGAGGTGGAGGGTTACTCGGGTCGAGCGATTAGACTGTTCAAGTGAGATTGTACATATGCTACCTCGGCTCCTCTGTTTCACTCTGTCCAGTGACGCGGCCTTCTGAGAGCTTGAGTTGAGAGGCACTGGGTAAAACATTCAGAAATTCTCGGTAAAAGTACTTCTGGTTTGACCCAGAACTGGCGATTACAGCATGCTCCTGGAAAGGTACCTCTTGACAGAGTTATTGACTGAATAATAGCAACCCAAGGACAGCGATAGGCACGTGGATTGTGCTTGTGACAGGAGCAGCACTTTGAAAAAGAAGTTGGAACCTGGATCCCACAAGTGTCTTATTTAAATGTACTTGTAAGATGCTTGTGGGTACAGCAAATCTTTCTGTCAGAAGTGCAGATAAGTTGGCAAACAGGAGCACTACAGCAACCTTGCTAAGCATGGGCAGACATGTAGGGTTACCTATCGTCTCTCAGCAATCAGTGTTTTTCTTGGGAGCCTCCTGTCTGGACACGAGCATCATCGCACTTGGAGTCATGCCATGAGCTCTGCTATTGGGTTGGCTGCACTGCTGTTCTGCAGGGAAGAAAAGTCCTTGAAGAAAGCAGAACTAGGCTTTTCATGGCCAGAAGTTTAAACCGATGTAGCAGAGCAAATGGTTGTTGCTGTGACTGCTTTTTATCTTCTGAAGAGGAGTAATAAAACTTCTCTAGTTTAGGACTTTGGTACGAAATAAAGACTACACAGAGCAAAATTGTGGTAAAATTGCTTCAAACCTGATGGACCCAATGGATATAGCCTCACTTAGCTACGGATAGGACTACACTGCAATCTGTAGTGGTCTTAGCCTTCTCTCCTGTCCTCCCGTTCTGTGTGCTGCGTGAAAGCTGCTCTCTTCTGCGGAACAGAAGAGGAGTGGAAAACTCCTTCCTGTGTCACATAAAGGTACACACCACTTTTTGTCGGGCCTGTGAATTACTGCTCTCCCATTGCTCAGAAAAGCCTTGTTCTACACATTCCCTGAAAACCACCCTAGGAAGCTCTGTAGTCCTCATGGCAGCCACTTGCTAAACACCAGCAAGATCCTGTTCAGGTATAGTGGATGTAAGTAGCCCGTATCCTGGCTCTGTGTTCTGCTGTTATTCCTTGTTATTTTCCTTTCTCTCCTTGTTTTTCCTTTACTACCTTTTGGTTACTTGGAGAGGGGAACCGGAAGAAATAGCCACTCTCACCCATCATGGATGAGGGGACAAGGTACTGCCACCACAAAGATTTTTTGGCAATAGTTCCAGGAGATAGCAAAGTGTGTCCTGCTGCCCGTGTTGGGTTTAAATTTCCTTCAGCTGGGCTTACCACCACCATCAACCCACAGGAGCAGCTAACAACAAGGCCCTACAGTACAAGGGAAGTGGTGTATCCATGGGGAGGATCA
This sequence comes from Drymodes brunneopygia, assembly GCA_013400955.1. Taxonomy (NCBI): domain Eukaryota; kingdom Metazoa; phylum Chordata; class Aves; order Passeriformes; family Petroicidae; genus Drymodes; species Drymodes brunneopygia. The sequence continues at coordinate 64,135 of VZTZ01026999.1, forward strand.
GATTTCTGACTGAGACTTCTGATGGTGTGTGACGTGGTGGTGTCTGAAACCACCTTGGCTGCAAGGCACTGTGAGCAATGCACTCCCACCAGTGAGCACAGCAATGTCATGGCCCAGCTTTCCTCTCCATCATGGGAAACTGACTTCACATACAGCTGTGCTGCAGGGGTGTCTGGTTCATCAGGAGGCAGTGGATTCTTGCAGATGCCTCTTGACCCCTGTGGTTGCAGTGGCTGCTGATGTCACTGAAGGAGGTAGGTGGCTGGATACTGAAGGGCAAACTGAGGAAGCCACCGAGGAATGAAGGGTAGGAGAGAGTCCGTGTTCAGAGGCTGCAGGGGATTTCCCTGGTGTGGCATCTCAGGCCAAATCAACTGTTGGCAGAAACTTTTGGAGAGCTCAGCCTCTTTGGCAATACAATAGTTGATACGACCCACTGGTTCAATTCCAAATGTCATGCAACAGCCAGTGAGGCACCCATGGAGAGCTTTCCATGAAGATCTCAGCCTAAAAACCAATCACGTTTTTGTGGGGCAGAGAGACTGAGGATTAAGGAAGACATTGAAAGAGAAGGCCAGCAGCAGTGATAAATTTTCATAGCAACAGGAGGTTAACAGTTCAGTTTTCTGGGGATGAGAAGTCCTTTCTGCCCGGGAAATTCCTGAGTGATTGGGCAAACAGGATGAATAATGGGAAAGCACTATTTACTGATGCTGTTGGGACAATGAAACTAAAACTGAGAACAAGATGTTTCCAAGACCTGGAGGTCCTGAGTGACCTGCTGATAAAATCCAGTGTTTGTTTCCGTGCTGCTAACTGAAACATGGAAAAACAGCTCTACTAATAGATGTACAAATTTGTGTGGAGTGTTAATACTGAGAAGAGAGGTCCTTGTGGATAGTCCTTAAGAAGCAACTGGCATTCATTAACAGTCAAAGGGAAACTGAATTATAGGAATGAGTAAGAAAGGAAAGAAGAACAAATTGGAAAATATGGTAGAGCTCTTCTGTGAGCTTGGCACCTTGAGTACCACGAGTGTCTGTGTTTACTTCATCTCCTGTTTTGTAAAACACAAAAAGACAAAAAAGGCAATGGAATAGTTAGAAAAGTTATCCATGCAGGGAAAATTCAAGTTGGCTAGGGCTAATGAATGGTCCAAGAAAAGATGGAAAAAACACGAAATGGAATACTTTAAAATACAAGGACTCAAATTTCTAACAATGTACTGTTGAGTTGTGGAAACCAGTGAACATGAGAGAAAAAGTGTAAAACAAACTAGGTGAAATCACTTGGAATAAAGGGCCAATGGCTGTTAAATAGAATTAGAAGGCAATGGAGAGCACAATGGCTAGGAGTCACAAGCAGGGGCAGTATTTACCCAGCACGATTCCAGCTCCAAAGTTGCCATGGGCTGAATCCTGTCAGGGCTCTTTTCTTCTATCTTGCAATTAAGTGTGATCTTGACTAAGGGGTGAGCGACGATGCATTTAAAGTGTGTCTGTTGCCCACTTTAGCAGGTATTGAAAAAAGGAGATGTTTCTGTAGAGGGGTATGGCAGAGGAAGAGTCAGCAGAGGGACTCAGAGGCAGAAGGCTCAGCAAATGCCATGGACTCAGCAAATGTCCTAGTGAAGTTATCTGAATGGTCCTGGGCCTCCCAGCACCCTGCAACAGCCAATGGATTTGCTTTTCTGACATGGGTTTTACGTGGAGAATAACTGGTTAAAGAAAGGGTGTTTTTTTCCAAATGCAGCATTTGGTCCAATAAATGCAGTGCATGATGGGTGCAATTGATATGGACAGCTTTTCAGTACATGTTTTAAAGTCAGAAAAGTGGTTACAGTCACTTCTATTTACAGATAGATAAAATACATAAATATGCAATAAAAGCTAAAGTTACCCTCAGATGGAAGATATTGTGGTTTCTCTACAGACAAAATAGATAATGTTTCAATATTAATATTGTTCTTCTCATATACTAGTTACGGTTAAGTCCTTGAAGAAACTCTTTTCTCTGTGAACTGTTTAGGGCATGATAAAATCTTTGAAATATCTGTTGGTCAAGATCATGCAATATTTTTTTAATGCATTAGCTATAATTTCTTCATACTGACATTCATCCAATGCATTACAAGTCTGTCATTGATTTACTTGACTGGAGTTCTTGAAGTACTGCTTCATCATTTGGAAAATCAATAACTTATTTTGACTGTTTTGGTATGAAAGCCAAACAGCAGCAAGGCAATTTTAAAATTACAGTTCAAAACAGTATGATATTTACCTGATTCTGTGATAGCATATTTTAGATCTCTACTTTTCTACTGCTGCTGAACTATCATATTTATATTGACAGGTATATTATACGTTATTCCATCTAGAAGATGAAGTGGTGCAACATATTTTTTGTAACACCATTTTTGTTCTTATTTCTGTGTCTCCAACTCAGTGTTAGGCCAATATTAACTGTAGTACTGTTTAAATTAGAGATCACTGAAAGATAAGTAAGTTTAATTAGTATTTCAATTGAGTATAAAAAATAAAACCAAAATGGGAGAACATTTATTTGGAGTGCTTTTAAGTCATAATCTGAGGTGATTGAAATACGTTTGGATACTACATCAAAGAATACATATATTAATAATTATAAAATAGAGCTAGGGAATATTTTGGAAACTTCAAAAACTGTGTCTTTTCTCACCTCCTTATGCACTTGTATACCACGGCACATAGGCAAGTAAATATATGCTCATAGGACATATTTCAGTTGCAAGTTTTATATTAATTACTGGGATCACGTGCTTAGCTAGATGAACTCTGCCTCCACAACTGACACCTTCCTCTAGGGATAAAGAGGCAGATGCTCAGGGCATGGCCAGATATTTATTGTTATTGTTAGTGTTAAGACTGACTCAGCTCAATGTCCAGCACTGTGCAGATTGCACATGTTAAAGGAAAGATAGCTGTTATCATAGCCCTTCCAGCCAGACATGATGTAAAAAGTGAAATGCAGAAAGAGGAGAAGGGGAAGTGAGTTCAGTCGAACAGCTCCTTGGGTTTCCCCATCTGCATTCTGCATCTCAACACTCCAGACATGAAGACTGTACGCCTACATCACTGTCTGAAGGCTTGTCCCTCCTTTCTTTTCTGCACATTATTCCTATCCTCCCCCAGTAGTTCCAGTCTGTCCTTCCCCAGCAGTTGCTTTCTCCTCCTGTGCGCTGAGCCTCAGGGTACCAGAGAGAGATGTCCAGGGTGACCTGGGCCAGCTCATGAAAATGCCACCGCTGCAGCATCACCCATCCCACACGGGTCCTGCAGAGCTCCTGCTGCCTGGGCTGCCTCCATGAGACCCAGACGTGGTGATGGGCATTCCTGCACCCCTGTGAAGGGCAGGCAGAGCATGGCTGAGGCATGGTGCCTGTTGTACAGCTGGCAACAGAAGAAACACGCGGGTCTTAGAGCAGCAGTTGAATCTTCAGGCAGCACCGACCAAAAGCTTGCCCTTCTTTATTTACCTATTTTTATATATTTTTAAAGACAATCAAGGATTGGTGAAAAGGGTTAACACCCCTGAAGGTTTATAGGATAAAGACATGGTCAATTATTTTTTTCCACCCCAGGGAAAGGAATGAAAAACAACTCTACAAGTGTAAAACAATCCCGGCTAGTTAAGAAAAACAAGGACTATGTTTACAGAAAAAGTATAGGAAACTACAGTTACAGTGTCACAACTTAAGAGGCCCTGTAAAACCAGGGCAACAGGTGCCCACTGCCAGCTCCATGGGCATGGCTGTACACACCCCATCCCTGGAGGAGTGCTACACCTCCCTAACACAGCGACACATGATGGGAATGTGCACATGCCCTTTGGAGCACACTCACCTTCTTTTCAACCTTTTAGTGAAACCAAAAGAATGAACTGAAAGAATGGAAAAACTCAACTCTTAGCAAAAGTGGCAAAAAAGTGTGAAGAGAAAAATAACAAATTGTAGGTCATCTGATTGAACTTCTAAACTAGCCAAGGACTACAGTATGACTAAAAATCAAAATAAATTTGATGGTTTTGAATAGAATTTACAGTAAAGAACCAAATTTTAGTTAATAGAAGAGTTAAGCAAGCAGAGGCTAAGCATATGTTACCAAAAGAAGATGGAGATAGAATCTTATGATGGTTTGGGTTGGAAGGGACCTTAAATATTGCCTAGTTCCACCTCCACTGTCATAGGTAGGCACATCTTCCAGGAGACTTCCAGATTAGTCAAAGCTGCATCCACCCTGGCCTTGAATGCTTCTGGAGATGGGGCATCCACAGCTTCTCTGGGCAACTTGTGCCCGTTCCTCACTTCCAAGTAAAGAATTTCTTCCTGATAGGTACTGTAAATCTACTGTCTTTCAGTTTAAAGCCATTCCCCCATGTCCTATCTCTTCATGCCCTTGTAAAAAGTCCTCTCCAGCCTTCTTGTTCCCCTGCAAGTAATGGAAGGCCACATTTAGGTCACCCTGAAGTCTTCTTCAGGCTGAGCAATCCCAAATCTTGCAGCCTGTCCTTGTAGGAGAAGGCCTGATCCAGGCCTCAGATCATCTTTGTGGCCCTCCTCTGGATTATCTCCAACAGGGCCATATCTTTCTTTTGATGGGGACCCCAGAGCTGGATGCAGGGTTCCAGGTGGGCTCTGACCAGAGCAGAGCAGAGGGGCAGAATCCCCTCCCACCCCTGCTGTCCACGCTGCTTTGGATGCAGCCCAGGACACATTTGGCTTTCTGGGCTGCTAATATGCAGTGCTGAGGAATATTGAGCTTCTTTTTCACCAACACACTCAGATCCTTCTTGACGAATTCAACTGTTTAGGAGTCTTGAAGGCCTGGGACCGGCCCAAAAAAAAAAAAAAAGCCAGAAAAAAATAAATTTCCAACAGCTGGGTTCTTGAGACATCTTGCTGAAAGTGGACTTCTTTTGGGACAGCAAAAAAGCACAAAGCAAGAAGGTTTTCCCCTGAGTTTGTACTGATACAAAGCTTTTGTAATGCTGGAAGATCGTACTTTCTTTCACTGTGATGCTTGATGTGCTGCATTTAACTGTTGTAATAATGGGCCATGGTTCTCTTGCCCTGCTGAGATAAGTTGAAACTATTGCTGCCCTGTTATCAACCATTTTGCTGTAAGCTGTTACCATCTCTGTAAAGACAGTCTGTAGCTTGGTCTTATTTCCTTAAACCACCAGCCCCTGTGTTGCACGCTGGGCTGCAGAGCACTGTGGATTCAAGTGGGTTTGACATCAGCCTTGCTGTCTCCATTGAAAGGCATGCCATACCTCAGGCAGGTATGGTAGGCTGTGATTGTAAGATCTTTAGTGTCTGGGAGCCCAGGGAGGGGCCCCCTCACATGGCCTGGCCCTCACCTCTGGGTTTGAGAAAGGGGCAATGCAGGGGCTGGTTATGGGGTGATGGCCACCCTTGGTACAGACAGGGAACAACAGGAAATGGGTCTGGAGATATCCTCCGTGCCCCCAGGCCCCTGACAATGAATCACCCCTGCTGAGCCCATGAGGGGTCCTGAGTCAGAATTCTGAGGTGTGCTGTGCTTTAAAATGGTGCAGCTGTGCCCATATCAAGTTTGTTTAGTTCATGAGTTACCTTCCCTTTAAATGTCTCCAAATTATCTCAAAGCCTCTTCTGGAAAATGCAGTTTAAGCTGTGTTTGAAGCTCACTAGCAGTGTGCGGGGACTGCATGGCCAGTTACATCTTGGCTACCACCAGGCTGGACAAGTCACTGCTGACAAGACACATCAGGAGCCGAGACTCACAGTGGGACATATGGAAGTAAACTGTGGAAACCTAAGATATATTCTATTAACAATGCAAATAAATATGTACCTAGACTAGACCTAAGTTATCCAGTAATAGAGGGATGGAAAGAAAGAGGCCTTTAAGTGTCTCTGTGTCTGCAGAATATTGTAGCATATCTGTCTGCGGGCAGCCTGGGTTAAGGCTGCTTACACCACCCCTAAAACCTTCTTGGGAAGACCAGAAACTCCTAGGAAGCACACGTTCCCTCATAGCCAGTTCACCTATTCCACAGTGGCTGTGTGACACAGCCACAGAGGGAAAACACTTCAAACAGAAGACACTATTTGTATTAGTAGCAGACGAGGCTAAACTGAGTGTAAAAGCATTTCATTCTAGGCACTGGAATTCTAGCTGTCTCTGCCATGAGAAATTTTTATGCTGAGAATGATTATGAGGCAAAAAAAGAGAAGTGGAGGTGGATAGACAAAAAATTAACATTTTAAAAGAGATAATAGGTCTTATTTTGAAAGCCATTGAGAAATTCTGAGAAATTACCAGGGCTAAGAGGGCCTGAGAGTGCTCAGAAATGTTAAAAATCTGGCATATGTATTGACTTTATAATAATGACTCAACGTTATTAGAAAAGTAGAAAACAAGCACTGTTCAGAAAAGAACCCTAGACCAGTCACAGCAGCCCCTTAATGTTCTTATGTCCTGCTCTCTTTGACATCTGTTTCCCTTTACACAGGAGATAAATTCCTCCCATACCACATAGCATTCCTTAAGAAGTGTTTTTACTTGCTGAAACAAGAAGTTCCCCAGCAGCACTGCGTGCCAGTGCTGTCAATCAGACTTTAAGAGCTTTTTAGGAGCTAATGGATGGCATGTTTGTTGCTGTTTCATGGAACATGGTGGCTGAAGTGTCACAGTAAGGGTCTGTGTAAATAATGCCCAGATGGCAATGTGGCCTGCAGGCTAGAGTGAGGATTGTGTTGCTGGGTGGAGTAGGATTGCTGGTGGAGGAAGACCTGGAGACGAGTGAGCCTGCCAGATGCTTTCACACATATGATGCCATCCATACCTGCACATAAAAGAGTGGCAAGCTGTTTTAAAATTTGGAGTGTGTTTTTCACTGTTCCTCTTGAGAGTGTCTGAGTGGTGTGAGGCAGTGCTGTGTGGTGACACCCACAGTGTCACCCAGACACTGGCAGCCTTATTGCTCCTCTGGCATGGGACACTCCTCTGTCACTGGCTCTGCTAAGTAACACATATTCTTGCTGACAGTGACACCCTACTGCCTCTGTAGTATATAATCCTAGTACCATACCAACTACTTAATCCTGTCTGTGGGATTCTCGGAGTTGTAGCTCAGGCTCATGTCCTTACTGCATACTACACACCTAAGTTACTTATACTTTTATTAACTTCTTTTACACTGAGCCATTTTCTGGATGGCAATGTACAAGTAAGATGAAATACTGGCCTTTTTATGCCAATACAACACAGAGATCCCCAGTTTAAAGGTCCTGCTATTTCTTAAGGCTCCTCTTTTTCCATATCTTCTCATTTGTGTTCTTTCTTACACTTTACCTCTTTATATGCCTTCCCTTTTTCAGAATGCCAGGTTTTCCAGCTACTGAATCTTGTTTTTACTATTCAATTTCCCATACTAAGCCTTCCTATATTCCTACATATTTCTGCATTTAATTTTTTTGCTTAGGCCTGAAGTCTCTGACACCAATATTCAAACTCTCTGTGCCTTCTTCCTGCTTCTTTCATATGTCATTTCTGCTCATTGCTACTCTTTTAAAAAAGTCTTTTAAGGACAGCAATATTTAAAACATCAGTGGTACCAAAAATTAGCTTCTTGTTGGTTTAGTGCTACAGCTCATATGCTCCCAGGTGTCTGCTGGAGCAGGAACAACTTGCTTAAGTGTGATGGTTTCTATCAAACCTTGTCTCCAGAGCCTTTGGCAGAACTGAAAGTAAATAGATGTGGAACTAGATGCAGTTCATGGGTCACCTGATATCTGAAGTGGTGGATCTATTGCTTGAGGAGAAGCATTGCTCATAATAATTTTTCCCACCTCCAGAGAAGAGTAGGAATGTGTGTCTGCAGGGCAAGTTATTTTCTAGGATGTTTTTGGAATAGTGTTATTTATGCCCCACCCATTGGCAAGCCTGGGAAGAAAAGGCATAATCAAAGCCTTATTTAGCTTAAGTACAGATCTCTCTGGTTCTGGAACATAAATCCTTCATTTGCATCTGTGGTGATGGTCATGTAGTGTGTATGGACACAGAATGGCATCCAGTGGCATCCTTCCAGTTGTCACTGGGTAACTGTGCATGCACTGGGAAGGGCAGTGAGAAGGGGAGGTAAACACCCTCACTGCACCAGGACCATCATCGCTGTACGTTGCTGTAATACCTCAGTGTGAAAGAGACAAGTATATGTCTCAGCATCCATGGCTTTTGGCCACGTGCAATTTCAGATCTCTGCATTGTTTAGACGCCTTCTCCACCTGCCCCACTGGGACAGGCACCATAGGAAGTGGAATGGCACAGGAAACAGAATAAGCCGAAGGTAGAGGACTTACTTGCACATTTGTACTCAGCCGCAAGCAGCTGAAAGCCTCCGGAACTCAGGTTAGTCAGGGAAGTCCAGAAAGCAGAATTCATAGCTCAACATGAAATTAAATTAAAAATCTGTCATATTTCTCTGTATTTTCTTCTATGCTCTTTCCATTTTCCCTGGAGTTGTGTAAAGGACTGTAAATCTTGCTGATACAAGACAAAGAATAGTCTCCTAAAGAAAATTGAGTAAGTTGTACATAGGAGAAAATTTTACATAGTGAGATAAAGCTGTAATAAGCTGTTCACATCTCTTTCTGTGTGCTGTTTGATGTTTGCAGTATTTATTTTTTTAAAGAGCACAGATACACACTTATAAGAATCTCTTATTTTACTATTTCATTGACAAAAATCAGTTTCTGCATCAAATTACTACTACTGTATCACTTTTCTGTGAATCTTTATATTTTAGTATTCAGTTTCAATAACTAATGAATAGCTACCATTACAAAAAAAAATGGAGGAGTTTGATGTTACAGTACTCCAAGCTCTATGGGAGCTGGACCAGCACAAATTTGTAGTCAAAGACCAGTGTGTCTGGGAGTGGATGTTAACACACAGAGTTGTCATTTGGGCTGTGCACACATCAAAAATGTTGTCCTGCTAAGAGCATATCAGGAGATCTGCGACATGACACTTTACCTAACAACAGCATGGTCTTTTGGTCTGCAGGGGCACAGACTCTCTGTACCAGGCACAAAGAGAGAGATCAGTAAATGAATTACTGCATTCTGTTCTCATTTAAAGCACCTTGCCACTATTAATTCTGATGGAAACTGCATGGGTCCATGCTTGCTTACACTGCACATAGGGGATGGTGGCTGTGGGGCTAATCCTTGTGTCTGTATCAATCACCTTTTCTTTGTAAATGCTGGTTTTTATCCATTCCTTTTCTTATAGGTCATTATCTCACGCTGCCTCCGGACAGAGCTGTCTTTGTGCCGAAAGACAAAGACGTAACACACGATAGTGGCTGTGGAGCAAAATACTTTGCAGCACTCCTGTTTACTTTCAGACTTCGGAGATTTGTTTAAGAAATTAATTCTGTGGGGTTTGCACTTTTAAGTCAGTGTACAATTTTCACTTAATTTCCTCAGTCACTTTATGAAACAGCAAATGAAATGTTCTTATTCTCAACTATTAATTTGATTATGGTCCAGAAATTGTGCATTCCAGCTCTGAATTGCTGGTCAAAACTTCTGCCTGAAGACACTGAAACTGACAGACATTTTCCTGTTGACTGAAGCCCACACTATCTGACCTCAGCACATAACACTTTGAAACCTACTTATGCAGAAATGATATTTTGTCAGTGGCACTACCTGGATGTCCTGTGAATCAGGATTTTGAGGGGCAGGGAAAGATGTAGGAAAGACTGAAAAAGGTCTGACACTCTTTGTCATACCTTCCTTTGTCACACCTTCCTTTGTCACATACCAGCTTTCCAAGGACTCTGGACAAGTAGAACATTGAGAGAGTATTTTGTCCTAAGAAATCCTATCCATAAGGTACGTACCCAACAATTTATAGATGACCTTTGGAAACAATATTTGCATTATTTTGAGTACTATTTGGTGATTTCAAAATCTGCTTTGTATTTATCTGTTTACAAGTGTTTATTTTTTAGTCTTACTGAAAATAACTATGTTACTGACTTTCTGTATCTGTATCATCTCATATCTTTTGCATTCTTCACTTGGTTTCCTTTCACTGTGTTTAGTCAGTGGGTTGCCTTCAGATGAATCTGAAAACACCAGCTGTTGTGTCACTAGAAAGTAGTTCATGTGTTCCCTTAGAGTAGTTTCTTAAGATCTCCATAAGAAGGAGTTTTCTATGTGAACAATTTGTAATTATTCTTTTAGGGTTCTAGACAGAACTGGATCTTTGTATACATTTGTTCACTTGAAATTTTTTATGTGGGGGTTTTTGCTGATTTTTTTCCCTCAGCCATTTAAAGAGATCTAAAAAATATGTTGCTTGGAATTGAATATGCTTGCTTTGGAATTGAATCTGATGGACCTTGTGCCCCTTGCTCTAAGAAGATTTTGAGCACATTCTTGCAGTCTTCAAGAGATATGCGTATGATAAGAATGTGGACTATGACAACAAATACCAGAGCTGTGTGAGGTGTGACAGCTACCTACCACTATAAGCTCTGAAGACTCCCATGATTTCATTTTGGAGACTTTCTCTGTTCTGTATTTGCGTCCTGCACTAACTAATGGTCATGCTGGCAGTGGCTGATGTTTTTTTGGACTTGTTTGGTGAGTTTTCTGTTGAACCTTGGTTATTGTCCTATCAGTTAAGGTCCTGTAATATATGGCCAGCTTAAAATAGTGTGGCTTAAAATGGTTTGTTTGATATGAATTCTTCCTGTTTCAAGATTGGAGAATTGGGCATGATTCCCTAGCACTGAAGGAAAAGAAATGACACAGTGTCTTAATAGTTGTTCTGGAATGTTTCATGGTTCCAGGTGCAACCATGTGCCCACTTGTTAGAGATAAGAGAGTTGAGAAGCTTTCCTCACAAATGCTATGCTGTGGGTCACACGAGGCTGCAAAGATAAAGCATCTGCCTGTACTTTATACAAGACTCTATTCCTTCTCTTTCTCTTCTCCAGGAGAGCTGGAGAAATACCTCACTAATTTTATTTCATCAAATACTCTAGTCTCATCAATATCCTCTTCAAGTGTCTTCTTGCAGCACTGATGACATCCCCACTCAGAAAATGAGGACCAGAGTATTTGTGCAGATTAGATCTGTTTCAGAGAGGGGGAAGGGATGTGCTGACCCACTCAGCTGGCTATTTTTAGCTGTCATGAATAATCACAGGATGCAGGGGGAAGCATATCTCAAGAGATCACCCACAAAAGGAGTGAATTAATAGCAGAAGTGCTATAAATATACAGGGGGTGGATGACTTGAGTGAGAGTGGCTACTTTAATGGATGAACAGTGGAGAATTGCAGGAGGGAGATGTGTTTGTGGCAAAGCAACAGGAGTTTTCCTGAGCACATTGTCTCAGAGATAAACTCAGAAGGACTTACTGATAGAAAATGTCTCTTGAAGGGTGCTGGGGATTTTGCACCCTTTTCTACAGCATATATTCTTAATTCTTGTGTTTTGTTTTTTCTTGACTTTTGTGTGGCTTACCCTTTCCTCTGTCTGTGGAGTATCTTCTTTATCACAGTCATTCATTAGTCTTTTGTGTCTTTCATTAAGAAAGCAGCACAAAGGCAAACGGATTCTTTAGGCTCCCGCAGTACTAGTTTGAGTGGCCTGATAAAGGAGCTTGAAACCAAAGAGAAAATTCTCCCAGGCTTTCCCCAGAGTGGTTGCACATTCTGATGAGATGCTTCTATGTTTGACTGAAAAGAAGTAGCATCTGGGGCAGAATGAAGCCAAAGATCTGTCACAGTGAGTAGGAACAGGTCGATTTCTGGGTGTCAAAGGCCATGTTATTGGGTGATGTGCAGAACTTCTTCCAGCACTGCCACAACAGACACCTTCACAGGAGCCCAGCTTCCTGAGACGTACAGTGCAGTCATTGTTTGGAAATTCACCGTCTCTGGTTAAAATTATTTATGAACTGGTTTGGTGTGAGCAGTCAGCACCATGGTTCTGTGGGACTAGGTGTATGTGTTGTTCCTTTTCTGTGTAACAGGACTGTTCTTGCACTCCAGGGCCTTAAGAGATTTTTACAGTGGGAATTTCTGAGTAGTGCATCCTAGCCTATTGATACAAAACATATGGGTACTCTTTGCTGGGAAACATATCTTTATGTACTGAAAAGATTATTATCTCTTCCTATTTTCAAGTCTGTTTGATTGTCTTGAAAGATGTTGTAATATTTATGTTATGTTTATGTTTATGTTTATGTCCTAGTGTTAGGACATCCTAAATGGTCTGTGACACCAGGAACTTTGAAAGGTCTGAACTGCTTTTTTGGTTGGAAGTGAAAGACGTGTTCAGAAACACCTATGTCATTGAAATTCTTTCATTCCTTCTAGGGTAGTGGACTTGTATTTTATTTCTGCAGCTTATAATTCATTTTACTGAGCACTCAGGTGAGGGAAGAGAACTGGTAATTCCTGCCTGAGTAATGCAGAAATAAATGTGATTTTGGAAGATAGACAGATATTGGGTTCTGTGCTGTTCAGAAATATCTGCATACTGAGACTGCTGCTTGCCATAGTTTTTAAAACATATTTTTATGCAGAACACATCAGACTTACCAGGCAGCGAAGTCTTAGTAAGTCTTAGCTATAAAGTTTTTTTAAATTACTGCTTGTCTACAGTGAATCAGAGGTGGTTCCTGTTTAATTGTTAATCTGAGAACAAAATTAGTTGATGTTTTACATATTAATGCTTTATTCACTCAAAGTATTTTGTAAATTGTGTTGAACAGTGGAAAGGTGCCAAGGTGTTTGTATTTGGGACATATTTTATTTTCTCTTTGTGATTTCCTACATGAAGGTTAGGTTCCTATTGTGTCTAAAATAAAAGCACAAGCAGTTCCACTGAGCCTTTTTAGTTTTATTTTAAAAATTATTGATGTGTTAGTATGCAAGTTGGCTGAGGTGGTATGGCAGAAGTTTTCATTACAACATGATGCAAAAAATGGATTTATCTCAGCTCTCGTAGTGCAGCTTTTGAACAAACAACATCAAACTGCCACAATCAAGGTTAAACATCTAATGCATCTTTGACAATTACAAGAAACGCTGTAAAAATAACTAGGATTAAGCTGAGCACAATTGGTGGCCTGGCACAGTGCCCTTGCAGGGAGCACTGCACACTGCTGTGGAAGAGGGAGGATTCTGCTTCTTGGGTTCATTGCATCCTGTTGGGATTGTGGAGGGGAAGTACTAAAGCATAACCCCGAGATTTTTGGGTGGAATAACATACCAGCAACGTTGCTGGGGCACCTTTCTTGGCCACCTTGAGAGGATACAGTCAGGAGTAGCTCTGAAGGGCCTGCCAGCCCAGCCCTCCATGCCTCATTGTGCTGGGAGAGTCAGAGGCATCTTCAGACACAGTCCAACAGGTATCATATCTGACAGCATCACCCCACTTAAAGGGTGTGACAGGCAAAAAGCAATCAGCCAAGCAAATCTGTGTTAAGGCTCACTTTCAGGTTCTCTGCTTTGTACTAATCTCTCTTTAACTCTGCCTACAACTGGCACAGACCAAAGACAGCCTGTGAGAGAAGCCTGTGTGGACATGCAGTATTACCATGTTGCTCGTTGCTGTGATCCTTGGCGCAGGAAGTCTTGCCTGAAAAAGAATATTTGTTCATTTTTCTTTATCGGGAGCTGTTTGATCACCAATTTTAAACAGCTTAAAGCATAAAAGGAGATAAAAATCAGCAGTCATGAGGCTGTGAGGAGAAACTACAACAGATTTTGTCAGTTTCTTTACATGCACATTTTCAGGTTGTGAAATACCTTTGTTCTATTTTTGAGAAATAAATTTTGCTCTTGCAGTGGGTGTGCAGAATGTGATTACTTTGGAGCCAGACTTTAAAAAGACATTCTGAGGTGCCAGCTGATAATAAATTTCAGGCAGAATGCAATTAAAACTGAGTCTCTTGATTCCTGGTAAGCTGCCTGAAATGAATATTCAAGGAATTTGATTTCAGCATGAACCAAGTTGTTACAGGTTCACCCATTGTCCTGTAGTCAACTCCAGACACAGACAAGTTGGAGTAACTCTCAAAAGGTCTTCAAGTGACTGGAGATAGTGGAAGGAGTATTGAGAAGGAGTACAAATTCCTAATGTTCCATAAATACTGTATAGAGTGTGCTTCATGGCTACCAAGCAAATATTTAACAGGAAACCCCAATAGCTCTGTTCATGGAGTCCTGGCAAGAAGAATTTCCTTTCATTTTCTTGTAAGCTGACCTGGCTCACACATAAATGAAGCCCCCAGGAGGCTTCCTTCCTTCTGTTTTGGGATTTCCACTGGGAAAAATTTCAATTAATGTGATCTAAAGCAGCTACACATGTAACTGAAGCCTTCCAGCCCTGGGAGTGCAGTGGAGCTGTAATGTCCGGGCACATCTCTGGGATATGTTTGCACTAGCATGAGGCCATGCCATTCCAAAATCACTCCTGTCTCATTGTCATGTTTTCAGCTAGGATGTAGTTAATTTCTGCTCAGCAGCTGCTACACTGCTGTGTTTTGTATTCAGAACAGGAACAGTGTTGATAACACACTGGTGTTTTGGGTTTTGCCAAGTTGTGTTGATCCTGAGTCAGGGACTTTTTTCTTCTCTCATGCTCTGCCAGTGAGGCGGGGTGCAAAGAAAGCTTTGAGGGAGCACAGCTGGGACAGGTGACCTGAACTGACCAAAGGGATGTTCCACACCACAAAACATCATGCCAATATATGAACCAGAGGAACTTACAGAGAAGGGGGGGTGTCTGTCAGGGTTCAGGGCTGGGAGGCTTGGCATTGGTCAGCAGGTGGTGAGCAATTGCATTTTGCACCACTTGTTTCCTTTTTGTTGTTACTGTTATTATCATTTACCATTGGTATTATATTTTATGTGATTTTTCATCATTAAACTGTTCTTATCTCAACCTATAAGTTTTACTTTGATTCTCCTTTCCTTCCACCAGGGTGGGGGGTGAATAGAAAGGGAGTTTGAGTGAGTGGCTGCGTGGTGCTTTCTTTTCCATTTGGGATTAAACCACAACAATCTTTTGAGCACAAAGAATTGAGAAAACAGCAGATCTGACCAGAGCATGTTAAAAGAAAGTTGTTATAAACATTCATTGTGTTGGTTTAGCAGCTGTTAGTTACAATGCAGGCATATTTTCTCTCGTATTTGTTTAGTCTCTCTCATACTGGGAATACCTTACTTGCAGATTGTGTTCTCTGTGGTATTTCATGGGATGGACTTATTTATGTGACAATGTCTCTCCTCAGGACACCAATCTTGTGTCTGTATTCAGTATTGCAGGCACCTCTATATTTTGGGAGTTATCTACTGGGGATGATTAATAATCACATTTTTTTTTTTTCTTCTCAGAGGAACAAACTGTGATGGAGACACCTTCCTATCTTTTTTCCCTCCTTTTTTCTTTCCTTGTCCTCCAGGCTGATTACAGTAGTTGAGAATTTTAAAGATTTTGAATATCCTTTGACTACCCTTGAAACCAATTTGGTTACCAATCTGGAAATCAATTTTTTAGGAGCCAACATGTTCTTGCATATGGTTCAGGTCTTGTTT